>QLIY01003121.1:0-13934 GCA_003260075.1 Phallusia mammillata | reverse complement strand
CAATTTCATCTCAACTGTGGCTTTAATCAATTCGCAATCTTTTTCTCCCATGTATCGTAAAAGCGTATTACGGACATGTCTATAAATGTGAAAACAACAACTAGCTGTGGCATTTAAATGGGCAAAATTTTCCTTTATTTGTCGACTGCTGCAAAACGGACAATACCGAGAACTGAATAACATCCTTTTCATTTCATAATTGTGAGATTTGTGTGACAAGGTTTAATAATGCCGTCTTCAGAAGAATCAAATGTTGTTGTTGCATTTCCTAGACTCATTTTACTTTTTTTCAGTTATTTAAAACTGCTAAAACATTGTGTCTTCTAAATAGAATGTTCTTCGTAGGCATGGTTCTGTTTTGTATTTAGTGCAGTCGCCGGACCCTTCTTTTTGAAAGATTATTGTCGACATTTGACCACTGTGTTTATTGCTTGCTTTTACATTAGGTTACATTTTGTGTCTTGTTTGTACTGTTTTTTGCACCTTTTCATTTACCTTGCTTCAGCAACTCCATTTGTTTTTAATTTTCAGCAGGTTTTAGTTTAACATTGATTTAACAATAATGATTTAACGAAAAATAATCTGAGCCATAATGAGGTTGTGTCCTGTTTCAAGTCTTCCATTCTCAGTAACGCTGACATTTCATTGTAAGCAGTGAAGTTGTCACAAACAAACACATCTTGGACGCAACCATGCGACAATCACATTGACATAAATCAGACACCTTATTTAAACATTCCTGTTTATTCCAAACTATGGGAAACAAAGCAGTTAAGCCCGGTTTGACCCAAGGGTCGGATGTTCCCCAATCCAGTTTGACGCAAGGACCAGATGATACTGAACCGCAACCCAGCTTGACGCAAGGACCAGATGATACTGAACCGCAACCCAGCTTGACGGAAGGACCAGATGATGCTGAACCCCAATCCAGCTTGGTCCAAGGACCGGATAATGTTAATTCCCAATCCAGTTTGACCCAAGGACCAGATGATGCTGAATCAGAATCAAACCCAACCCTAAGACAGGGTGATGTTGTTTCCCAATCAGGGCGCGAAGAATCCGAGCTTATGGTGCCCCATTCAAGTTCAAACCACCATTTGCCAGTTGAAGTGCAAGGCAGGAATTTGGTTTTGAACTTGGTAAGAATTCTCACCCGATTCGCCAAGAAGTCGTCGATTGAAATTCGGAATTTCTGCTTTCCTTTCGAGCGTTATTCTCATTTTATGACACTTATTTTAACGCGGGTCGATTGCCGAAAGTTTGTGTGGTAATATCGTCGATGTCAAAGCAGTAATTCTGCCGACAAAAGTCGATTTGAATCGTCGACTTCTTGACGTCTAGGGAGAACTTTTTCAAACAAGTATTGGTTTTGATCTTAAAACTTTTTTTGTACAGGAAAGCGAACAAGCACCTCAGATTGGAGACACAAACATCCACACAACTGGACCAGTTTACAACGCTCCAGTCTATCAACAACACATTACACAACATTTAACAGTGTATCAGACATACGAACAAGCTCACTGCTCATCACAGCTGCCTGTTGCACACCGTCTAGTTGACGGAACGTCACCAAAACATCCAACTTCACCTCCTGTACCTGAACAAACTTACTGCTTATCTCAGTTGCCTGCCCCACAATACTTGGATGAAGAAACTTCACCCAAACATCACGCTGCAACTGCTTCACCTGAGCAAGCTCACTGTTCGTCCCAGTTGCCTGCTTCACACTTCTTAGATGAAGAAACTTCACCCAAACTCCCTGCTACATCTTTATCCTCAGCACAAGAGCATCGGTTTGCTGATCATCAACCTTCAACATCAACGGAGAACGACAGAAAACATGAACATGTTCAATCCTTATCAGTACTGGAGTCGTTGCTCATACAAAGGGTACAAGAAATCGCCAGTGAAAAATCGTCACTTGCAGATTTTGCCAATCGTCCAATCCCAACAGTCAACCTTGCCATAGTCAGCAAACCACAGCAAATTGACAACGAGTTTCAAGCAGATGTACATTATCGATGGAAAGAGGAACTTTACAAGATACCACAAAGTGACATCACTGGTAAAGAAATGTTTGGTCGTGCAAAAGAAGCAGCACAACGAGAAGCGGAATGGATATTCACTAAGGATCAAGTAAAAGCAAAACAAGACTACGTTGAAAAACATGGGAACGTGGTCGGTGTGGTCGGACAAGCTGGAATAGGAAAGACGACCTCAGCCAAAAAGTGGGCCATGCAAGGTTTAAGGGGAGAGTTGTTTGGAGAGACTTCCTTCTTCTTCTACATTGTAATCAGGCACATCGACTTCACTAGGGAGATGACACTTCTAGATTTTCTTCTCTTCACCATGTCGATTGAAAAAGATTACACCCAAGAACAAGAAAAAAGGATTATTAATGCCATTTGCAATGATTTAAATGTTGTGATAATTTTCGACGGTTTTGACGAGGCAGCTTTCGAATCATTTCCCACAGAAGTTCCCCGACCCCGACTACATTCGAAGTCTAAAGCGGAAAACTACCTGAAGCATTTGGCGGGAGGAAACTTGCTTCCACGTGCTCGAAAGATTTTCACGTCACGACCAACTCAGCTATACAAGCTACATCCTTCATATCGACCGAGGTTTATAGTTCAAATACTTGGATTAACCCCAACATCACAAAATGAACTTGGACGCCAGATATGTGGAGACAAATACGACGATATACAACAAAAGTTAGAGCAAAACCGCAATGTATTCGCATATTGCTATGTCCCTGTCAATTGGGGGGGGGGAGAAGTTCCCCGACCCCGACTACATTCGAAGTCTAAAGCGGAAAACTACCTGAAGCATTTGGCGGGAGGAAACTTGCTTCCACGTGCTCGGAAGATTTTCACGTCACGACCATCTCAGCTATACAAGCTACATCCTTCATATCGACCGAGGTTTATAGTTCAAATACTTGGATTAACCCCAACATCACAAAATGAACTTGGACGCCAGATATGTGGAGACAAATACGACGATATACAACAAAAGTTAGAGCAAAACCGCAATGTATTCGCATATTGCTATGTCCCTGTCAATTTTATATTGACTCTTGTCTACTTGATGAATTACGATGGAGACATTCAGTTTGTTACACTCACTCAAGTCCTTGCTTTCACTTGTGGCCAATATCTTACAACCAATCATTTGAGGGGCCAAGAAGGTGGGTTGGACAAACTAGCCCAATTGGCCTATGATGCATTTCTTAAGATGGAGATCGTATTCAAGGCAATGGCATTCGAAAAAGCAGGCATCAAGGAATCCACAGCCGATGCATTTACAAACACGTCAGTCACAAAGCACGGGACTCTTAAGCTGACGATATTGGATGGTCACAAAGTTCGATATTTCTCTCATCTCATATGGCAGGAGTTTTTTGTTGGTTTTTACCTGATGATGATCATGTCCCTTGACGAGTTTGAGAAAGTCCTCGAACAACTTGCAGACGACAGATGGGAAGTTGTTTCCAAGTTTGTTTTCGGGATTTGCGATCCTTCGGTCTTCCATCAACTCGGGCCACTTCATCCTGAAAGTTCCCATCAGGATTGGGAGCAAAAGAAATCTTTGCTTTTCAAATTCATCCAGTCCAGGCGGAAGCTCAGCAGTAAAGATCAAATCTTGCAAGTTTGCGGCTGGGTTCATGAGTCAAATGATCCAAAGATTGCTTTGTGTGTGGCCTCCCTGCTTCCGGATGAGCTCGACTTTGGTGATTCACATCTACCAGTTGACTACGAAAGTCTATTGTTTGTAATTCAACACAGAACGAAACCGGTAATACTGTGTTGTTGTGAAGTGTGCGTTAAATTAGTTGCTGAGAAAAACGTAGAATTATTATACAAAAAAACACTTTATCTACATGTTTCTATCACGTTGATTTGTAACCTAACTCATAAGCCATTTACATTAGGACAGAACTGTAACTTCAACGTCCACAAACAGCACAACTGCAACACTCACCACGTTTACAACCATAAAACAGTAAAATCACAACATCTTTATGAAAGGAAATTCAATAAAACGTCACATGAGTGTCTTTCAATCATTACCAACCACGTATGACGCGTCGAAACTTTATTTACTTTTGCATTACGCTGACTGAACATGATGGTTACATGTTTCGGTACATAATGGTGTCGTTGCAGGCTGAGGAGCAAAAAATATAAGTTATCATATAAATATAAGGTAGAATATAAACAGAGAAGGCGTGGTAAACAAAGTGAAATGAAATTGCTCATATAATAAGGTTGAGTTCGATATACACAAGGGCAAGAACAAATGCATTAAACCATATAAAGTGCGCAAATAAAAAACAAACAAAACTAGGTAAACTACATAAATTGTTTGCATTTAATTTTGCTTCCAAGCCGATGCTCAGCAATAAACAAGACATCCTGCGAGTTTGCAGCTGGGCTCATGAGTCAAATGATCCGGAGATTGCTTCATCTGTGGCCTCCCTACTTCCCGATGAGCTCGACTTCAGTCGTTCATCTCTCCTTCCAGTTGACAACGAGAATCTTTTCTACGTGATTCAACACAGAGCGACACCGGTAATATTGTGTTTTGTAAAATGTGAGTTAAATTAATCGCCAAAAACTTTGCAAAATTATTCTACAAACCCACTTTATCTACATGCTTTCTGTAACATCGACTTCTAAACAAACCTACTTTATCATTATAACGCACGTTCCGTTTTTCACGTTGTTCTCTCATTTTCAAATTTGAAGTTGTAGTTCAGTCACCCCTGCTCACAATTATGTTATGCAAAACATTATTTCGTTCCTAGTTTACCCGAATGCCAAAATGATAATTTAACTTCGAAGGGCCTAGGAACACAAATTATAAAAACGTAAAAAGCCCCTTACCAATTAAACCCTAAAAGCATTTTAGGAAAATAAAGTTCATAATTTAGTCGCAAGGGGGGGGGGGCTTCGAAGGGCTTAGGAACAGAAATTATAAAAACGTAAAAAGCCCATTACCAATAAAACCCTAAAAGCATTTTAGGAAAATAAAGTTCATAATTTAGTCGCAAAAACAAACACTAAAATTTGACACACTATGATCAAAGTAGAAGACACAGCCATTATGTCGTCATTCAGTTGAGAGAAAAACGAAACGCTTTGTACATTCACAAACGACATCAATTTCACACACAAAAAAAAAACTAAGCGAAATAAGGACAATGTTCAGTTTTTGAAATATACGCCAATGAATTTTATCGTAATTTATTAATATTTAAGAAATGTGAGTGTGCAAATACCGTTAGTAAATATTTTTAGTAATCGTATCTAGAAAATTTACATGGGTAACCAACTGCTGTTTGCATAATAGGCTAACAGGTATATCTTACGTGTTTTTTTTTGTTACCATTGGTTTGGTTGTTCTTACAAAAGATCAAGCCCAAACTTCGGCCCGAACAGATATTTGTTGAAATAATGTCAAAAATTGACTCAAAATTTAGATGTACCAAGGGCAAAAGTGACCTAATGTAGTGTCAGACTCGAGTCAAGCACGTTTAAAAAAAGTAAAACCTGGCACTATTTCCAACCTCAGGTTATAATTGCCGGGTATATTTGCTAAACCAAACTAACCGACTTGTCCAAAAAAGCAAACAAACACACAGACATGCGAACCATAGTTTAAAGAAAAGTGCCGGGCGGAAAATGACGCTGATCTATCTCGATTGTTTTCAAAAACAAACAACTTTGTCACAGCCGAGTGTTGCTACAACATGGTGGGCGGGGGGGGGGCCGTGGCGATTGTAGCTACGCCGTTATTAACAGGCGTAATGTGACTTAGGTCATAAAGAAAGCAAGATTTGCGCATTGTGAGTACACACGACGGGGGGGGGGGAAGTAGTGATACTGGGGAAGCGGGTCCGAACGATGCTCATACAACAACATACAGAATAATATTCAAGCCGGAAATAGCTGTGCAAGGTTGAATCATTATTTGGCGCATACAAATGAATGACACAATTGGTGGACCGTGGCGATTGTAGCTACGCCGTTATTAACAGGCGTAATGTGACTTAGGTCATAAAGAAAGCAAGATTTGCGCATTGTGAGTACACACGACGTTAGTGGGACCAGTCGAGAGGTCCCTATAAACCAGTGGTCGGCAAAAGAGTTGTGAACCGGTCCGCATACTTTTTCTGGTTAAATGCTTTAAAACATTTTCCCCCTGTATCCCGGGAATAATAAACTATTTTAAGCGTTTTTCTTGCTAAATATTTGTAGTTTTTTAAGACCGTTCCGCGATAAAATTTAAGGTTCAAAAACGGTCCGCAGTAAAAAAAAGGTTGCCGACCCCTGCTATAAACCAACCATTCGTATCCGTATTAGGGAAAGTAGGTGGGGTTCGACGAGAAAAGAAAGCCTGACGAATAGTTCTAGGCGCCGGAAGAAATCGTGTTGTTAGTACACTTTAGACAAATCTTAAGTTATCCAGGCAATTAATTTATACTACTTAAATTTAAATTACGAACTGTGACATGGCAGAACACAAAATTCACACAAGGCGTATAAATCTTGTGGAAGTCTGTATTTACAAACAACTACAGATAGACCACGTACGACACGCGATCCAACAAATTTATGGACAAAACCGAAAATCTGTTTATCACACAACCGTCAAACGCGTTCCAGACAATTGCGACAAATCCTCACAATAGCTTGTGTTACCAATAAAACGATGTTTGCAAAAGAAGCTGAAACATCTTTACCAAATATCGATTAGTGAAATATTGTAGCAACATCGATTACAGTGAAAAAGTTAGGAAAGCATGTAAACCTTGGGGATGTCTGTGCTGTGGGAAATATAGGAACCGTTATACTTGTGTTTATCCCGCTTCTGTGGGAAGCTGTGTAGCGACTCTACAGACACGCGACTGCCGAAGCGTCTTAATTGTACCTTTCGTGTTTGTCGCGCGTTCCCTTTTTAATCTTTTTCAAATAAACAGCGAACGCTTGCCTTAGGTGCATTTTGCAGGTTTACAAAATCAAATTATTACAACAAAATGCGCCAACGAAATAGGGGGGGGGGGCGTTCTCTTTTTGATCTTTTTCAAATAAACAGCGAACGCTCGCCTTAGGTGCATTTTCGTAAAAGCAACGATTTCGGCAGGTTTACAAAATCAAATTATTACAACAAAATGCGCCAACGAAATAAGCGATGTTTGGCAAAATACAAGCATAAAAAATACAAATCTGATGGCAGGTTTTATTTAAATCCAGCAATAATACGACACAAACAATATGCAAATGACAACCAACTGCTTTGAGCATTAAAGTCTATAACAGAAGCGCTAGCGGTCTACCTATTGAGATTCACAAGTAAGAAAAGATTTCTTCAAACGCTTGAGGTTAATCTTTTATAATCTTTTGATCCTGACCTTGAAACACAGCGTTCAAAATGCATGTACTTACATAAAATTTTAATGTATTTCATCACACACTGTTTTGTGCCCAACCTCACTACAATTGTGGCACCAATTCCAACTTAAGATTATAATTACTGAATCAAACCGTGCTATATGTCCTGTCCAAAAAACTCAACAAATTAAAATAACAACAAGCAAACCGTAATACGAAAAATCTATAGAAGGCGATACTCTCCCTCATACACACCTTTTTTTCTGATAAACCACTTTGTCACAGCTTATTTTTGTAGTTAGCATGACGTACAAAAACGCATATAGTGAACAAACGTCCAGCGCATACTTGTTTTTTAAACGTGTGTTGCTATAAAACCAGGTCGCCCAACACATGCACAAGGTTCGATGTAAAATTTAATCGTAGAAACAAGGCCAGGGCGTTTAAATACAGTCGTTAAAAAATCCAATTAACCTAAATAAATTTCCTATGTAAAGCTAGCAAAGCCTGGTTTTTTGTTAGTTTCTTTAACAAAGCTAGTTCAAACATTCTACAACTTACTTTTTAGCCTATCAGTGATCATTTATTGATAAAATTTAAAGTTAAACAGAAATTATGTGTTAGGACGTCGCAGGATGTATAACAAGGCGTAATCTGTACGAGTGGGGGGGGGGTTAAAATAACAACAAGCAAACCGTAATACGAAAAATCTATAGAAGGCGATACTCTCCCTCATACACACCTTTTTTTCTGATAAACCACTTTGTCACAGCTTATTTTTGTAGTTAGCATGACGTACAAAAACGCATATAGTGAACAAACGTCCAGCGCATACTTGTTTTTTAAACGTGTGTTGCTATAAAACCAGGTCGCCCAACACATGCACAAGGTTCGATGTAAAATTTAATCGTAGAAACAAGGCCAGGGGGGGGGGGGGGGGGGGGGGGGGGGGGG
Organism: Phallusia mammillata; assembly: GCA_003260075.1. Lineage (NCBI taxonomy): Eukaryota > Metazoa > Chordata > Ascidiacea > Phlebobranchia > Ascidiidae > Phallusia > Phallusia mammillata. The sequence goes on along the minus strand of QLIY01003121.1, from coordinate 5,577 downwards.
GGGGGGGGGGGGGGGGGGGGGGGGGGGGGGGGGGGGGGGGGGGGGGGGGGAAAATGTGATAATATTTGTTTCAATAAATCAGCTGAAGATACTCGACCTTTCCCACAACGAGATTGGCAACAAGGGAGCAGCGTCACTGGGTCCTTGCCTTCACAACATCGAACAACTAATACTGAGGTTATGTGACTTCGGAACTAAAGGCGTCGAGATACTCTGCGATGGTGTGAAAAAGCTAACAAAGCCGGTAAAATATTGAAATATATGTTGTGTGAATATTTTTTTATTAACAGCTAAGATAACTGTTTCAGAAACAATAAACAATGTATGCGCCAAAGCAAAATCACAAAATGCGCCAACACAAAAAGCATATCATAAAAATATATAATAGTATGCTGGACTGATTTACTGCGAAAAAACGATGCAAACGACACAATGATAACCGAATGTCACTAGAATTTTTAAGTAACAAACCCATTTTGTACGTAAAAATGGGTGGTATGTGACACACTGTGAAAATTTAAATGTAAATTTACCTAACTCACGATAAGCCATTGTTCTTTTGATGCAAACATAATTAAAAAACATTTTTTGAATAACGATTTTTTTAATTTTGGTATTGCTTAAATTGTATGCAACTTGCATATCAATGCCAAACCATCAATTCTAATTTGTGCGTCGTTCTGTTTTATTCTTGCTACGTAAAGTTACATTTAAGTCAGATTTACTCCATGATCAGGTTGGATAACGCAAATACGTGATTAACTAATGAAAAAAAGTGTCGCGTTGTCATCGGTTTAAACGCCACAACGTCGGTGCACAACCCTTTCGCTATGACGGTCGCATAACAGGTTTTTATTTCACCAACGGCCGCCAAATGTCTTCATGTTTTTTGTTTGTTTATTAATGATGCAAAGAAGTAGGAACTATTCCATAATATCTTATCTACTGGTCGTAGGAAGTCCAATTTGATTTTCTACTTTATTTACAAAGTAAAGACAAACGGTTAGGAAACAGTCACAATTTGTTATGATGTCACCATCTGTATTATAACGTTGTTTGTTTTCTAAATGTTTAATTCTTTGCACATAATGAGCGTACAAAATTCCGGTTGGTATGGTTACTGGGCTGGTAATATCCATTTATTCACACAAAATCTATTTAGGCCAGTTTTTGAGGCCAAATGTATAACAAAAAAATTATCAAATTTACGGCCACAAGTGGATATATTTTAATTCACACTTTCACGGTGGCATAAATTCGTTTTCGCGACCCCAGATTGTGCACCTCTGCGCTATAGCAACAAACCCAAACTCTATTGCATCTGGAAAAATTCAAAGTTCTTGCTTTTGTAGCACGTCTTGGTTTAAGAAGTGTTCCAGTCATAACATTTTGACCTTTCGTACTTGACGCGTAATTGATTGTCGGTATTACTTAATGCAAACAGTTCTGTTGGAACAAATTTACTTAAAATGTTGTGGGCTTTTTAGAAGTTGTACAAAAACACAAAGTAAGAACAGCAAAAATGCGCACTTAGTTAACTTTATTTTATAATTGTTGATATAATAAAGTGACGTGATTTTATTAGTTACTGGCAACAATTTTATGCATTCTAAAAGATAATTGAAAATGGGTAAACGGGTCGTATTAAGGGTTAATGCTATTTGGTGATTTTTGTGTGATTACAAACAACCCGAGCAAATCTACACATCAGTAGTTGTTTGTTTGTTAATTTTATCTTATAGTGTTAATTATTTTGTTTAGGTTTTCCTCAGATATATTTTTCACACTTCACATGACGTGACATCCGTTTTTCGTGTGAAAACAATTTTTAGTATGATTTCATACTGTATCATTTGTTACAACATACTTGAATTGCAATCACCTCTTCTTACTTGCGTTTAACTTATTCTTGTTTTAGATGAAACTTCTTGATTTATCTTTGAACGGGCTGACAGATGAAAGTGCTGAGTCATTGGCAGGATTGGTCAACAAAATCAATGTGTTGGATGTTGGGGGCAATAACTTCACAAAAGCAGGAAAGAATCTCATCAGATCAAAGTTGCGAAGAAAAGTCAAGTTTTGGACGAAAAACTGAACACTTGTTTCCATAACAATATGTCTATCATATTTTCATCAACAAAAAGGGGAACGCATTGTTAAAAGACATAAAACGCTTTTTGGGGGTAACATAGCAAGAAAAAAAGATATTAGACGTTTTATTGCAGTCAACTGGTACAATATGAAGTTTAAAATTGATTACACTTAACTAAGGTTATATTTTCAATAAAGTGTTGTGAAAAACCCATATTTTTTTCAAAAATAAACTTAAAATGTAGTTTTTAGGCTGTTTTCAGTTTATTGGTCTCGAAGGACAATTTTTTTTTTTGTTTAAAAGGAGGACGCGTCCTCCGAAACGAGGTGGATTAATGTGACAGTATTTCATCACTAATGATGACATTTGTCATTGTGCCTGAACGCCCGATGGAATAGGTCATTATTCTCCACTGTCTGGGTCAGTATCTTTTCCTGACGATTATCAACTGTCATGTTTGTTTGAAACATTATTATTTGCGCTTAACACTGACAAGCATAGGCGTCGAACATGAGTGTGTGCAAGGTATTTTGCATCAATGTAAAAATCCCAAAATTAACTGACGTTTTGTGTCAAACCGATTTCGTTGCACAAACTGTCGCAAAACCTGCACTGCATTTGGCTTTATTGGGGATCTCAAACTGTAACAAGAAATAAGGATGTTTTTCACAAACGACATCCAAATACCAATTAGTTCTTTTTAGTGAATATATCAATGTTAATCCATTCTTGTATTGTTGTATGCTTTTCGACATTCCATTCTACTACCATACTGTTACGTCGCTTTTTTCTGCTTTATATTAGTGACGTTTATGACGGTTGCTTTTTTGCTGTGAAGTTTTTTTTAAGTTGTCAACATGGGTGTTGGTTTGTTTCTTATTATGATGTATTTTGTGTCTCGCCAGTTTGTTGTTTTCATACCGTGACGTAAGTTGTCTGACGTCCCAGATTCATCATCAAATTCACATCGGTTGAATATCCTGGCTTAATGTTCGGCGTCTATGCACACCGCTTACTTGTGGTAATAACGTTATGTAACTAAAAAAATCGTACAGATTTTAATCTGGAAATGAATGTTTCTATGGTTGTGTTTTGATATGACTTAACAATGTTTCTATGCTTGTAGATTTGGCATAATTTGGCTTAACATTTTGAGATGTTTTTGTTGCGTTGATGACCTGCAGTAGCCTTCTTAGAATTACATAAACACTGGTATTAAAACGTGAGCAGAGAAAATTTTAGTGTGTGACAATCTTATGATTTGTGTTCTGCAAAATCCAGTGTCGTTTAGTGTTGTAACCGATTGTGTTTTTATTTAAATTTTGCCGTCGTTCGTCAAGCTATTGATTAGTGACGTCACTAGGGGTTGTCCCTCTGATTTCCACGTCACAATACGTTTTCGTTGTTTCGTTTAAAAGTTTTATTGCATATGTTAAATTTTTGTGCTGAGGTAAAACTTTAAATTAAGACCAAAAATCATGAGACGTGTTTCTAACTTTTCAACCGAAGCCAAACTCTGTGACACGTTAATAAAAACAAGTCTTAAACTTCCATTAAACTATCATTTATGGTCATGAAAGTCTTAATTTGTCACATATCTCGCACACCATCTAGTGGGGTATCTATCCTATAGGTTTTTTGAATTGTTTTTAACAAATTAGGTCGCCCATATCTATTGTATATTTTTATGTTTTTTATGGTTTTGCGCACCTTTTCTGCATTGTATATCTGTGCATATTGTGTTGACATGTTCATTTTATTCTCTAACTATTGTCTTATTTTATCAAATGTTTCCTGCGTCCCTACTGGCCTATCTAGCAAGGGACGCTGCCCTACCTAGTAATATATACCGCCTTAACTCTCCGCTTGTAGTGTTCATCTGTACAACCTAATTTAAATGTGGGGGGGGGGAAACATTAAGTTATTATTCCCTGCTAGTTTGTAAGACATTTTTATGTGACTACTTGACGTAACATTTTTGTGTTCCTACCTTTCTGTTTTGTTCTTTTGTAACTGTTTTTTATAAATGGAGACGACATTTTTTTCGGCTTGTCGTCACATGTTGAGGCGGGGAGGGGCCTCTACAGAATACAATAACATGGAAGCACAAAATAGCGGACACGACGTGATAAACAGGAAATGTGGAAATACCTGGCTGTGCAATACTGATAAGCCGAACCAACTGTTGTGTGTATGGCGGGTTCAACAACAGTCGGTTCAGGGGCGCGAGAAACGAAGTTTGTGTTCATAGTGTTGCGCAGATCGACAGGCCCCACAAGACGAGGGGGTGCAGTTGATTCTCTACCACATAACACATATGTATAAGTCTGAATATCAAATTTTAATGCCTCAAGAATATCAAGGTTTAAAACTAAAAATGACCAACTCTGTATGAATTTTTACTGTTTTGTTTTCTGAAAAATTAAACTGAAAATGTTGATGATGATTGCCCAGTATAACATGCAGCAGCACATGATTTTCCTCTCCTGGGCGCTGCAGCTCGAGCACCTTTTCAGTTCCGAGTAAAACTTGACATTTTAAGTTTCATTTCACAACAACATATGTGTGGTGAGCGAATATTAAATCAAGTTGGCAGGGCTAAGGAATGCGATCATTTAAATTCACAATTTATTCCGTAACTTAGCAGCCAATAAACAAACCTAAGTATTACAGAATGCACAAAGTTGTTCATCACAACCTGATTTGAATATTCGACCCAAAAAACAAAATAGGACTAAATAGATTTAAACCGGTTTAGAGATTCGGTAAGCGGAATAATCCGGCCCTGACCGGTTTAAAATTGGAATGTCCCGGCGAAAAAACAACAACAACCCCAACCCTATGATTTTTTCCTAATTAATACCTTAAAACATACAAAAACATAGAAATAATACTTTAACTTTTGCTTTAGATTAAACCGACTTAAAATTTCATGTTTTGTTTTACAGCGTTTGTAAGTTTATTGATGTGCCGAAGTCTCGGTGGTGAAATTTATCCAGCAATTTTTACGAATTGTTCGTTAAACGAACAAAAAAAGCAACGCAATAACTGTCATCCCTCCAGTTTTTAATAAAGAGCTACCTTTTACGCCACTCAACACATACCACAACTGCTTTCCTGGAAACAAAACATTTTAAACCGTAAGGTACGATTTGCGTGACGTCAAAAATGATTCGACCGAATTTATTTAGCCAAACTGCCGAATATTCCGGTTCGGGTCTGAATTTAAAAAATGAGAGCTGCAAACGACCCTTAGGGTTTCGAAACAACGAGAAATGCAAAACCGGTTTAAATAGCTGACCTGTGTTGATTTGCAAAAGTGCTGGGTGCTGCCTGTAAAGCAGTGGTCGACAACCCCTGACACGCGTGCCAAGGTTGGTACGCGAGGTGTTTTTTCATGGCACGCCAACCGATTCGCGTGTTTATTTTGAAGTAATAATTTAACCTGTTACACTGCTTGTTTTCAGTTTTTATCGTTTCATTGT
>QLIY01003119.1:0-11117 GCA_003260075.1 Phallusia mammillata | reverse complement strand
CTCAGGAAGTTAGTAAAACTCACCAGACCCCTTTTTAAAAAGGGTTATAAAAGGTTAAGCACTAAGCAAAGTTGCCCTTGTAACAGTATTACACCAATAGTGTCTACTTCCTCTGTAATGACATACCTAGAACCTTGTTAAATATAACATAGACTAACATGATACTATGATTTTTCATTTATTTGCATTCAGGATTAATATATCTGCATAGTGTGCTGTTTCTTGTTTAAAAATAAATTGGAAATCTGCATTGTATACAATGCACAAACATACTAGTGTACATAATGTATAGCTTATATGTTCATTGAATAAAAAATGCATTTCTCTCAATTTTAGACAAAAATAAACGATGTGTAGTTGCTAATTGGCAGAAAACTTATTTTTTTAAAAGATAAAAATTTACTTTGTTACATTTATACAATGAGAATAATTATGAAGCCAACATAAAATTGTTATGGTAAAAGGCTCTTGCATGTGACAGGAAACAATAGAGTCAGTAACATGACAAGGTACAGGAAAGTGCACTTTGGTTGGCAAGTAGGCACAGCAATGGCATGCTTACAACGAGCAACATATCATTATAACTTGTTATCGGCCCTTATAAACTATCAATAAGTATTGCATATCACACTAAACATGCAATTTTAACATCAAAATGAGAAAAAATAATGATATTGAAATTTGACAGCAATTAGGCTCAACAACAAATAATCACAGCTTTAAATTTAAAACATAAGTAAAACGCAAGACCAGTTTTGAACACACACCAAAAAGGGGTTATACACATGTTTAAATGTGATTGGCAAACAGTACATGTGCAATATTTAGCTTGACTGCTTAGTGTTAGCCATAGTTAGTCATATCCTGGAACACAGAATCAAAATGACAAAACAAGTAAAACATTTTACATCCCCCCCCCCCTGAGAATAATTATGAAGCCAACATAAAATTGTTATGGTAAAAGGCTTTCATAAATGACAGGAAACAATAGAGTGAGTAACATGACAAGGTACAGATTTGTACTTTGGTTGGCAAGTAGGCACAGCAATGACATGCTTACAATGGGCAACATATCATTATAACTTGTTATTGGCCCTTATAAACTATCAATAATTTTTGCATATTACACTAAACATGCAATTTTAACATCAAAATGGAAAAAAATAATGATACTGAAATTTGACAGTAATTAGGCTAAACAAATAATCACAGCTTTAAATTTAAAACATAAGACCAGTTTTGAACACACACCAAAAAGGGGTTATACACTTGTTCAAATGTGATTGGCAAACAGTACATGCACAATATTTAGCTTGACTACTTAGTGTTAGTCATAGTTAGTCATATGCTGGAACAGAATGAGATGACTAAACATGTAAAACATTTTGCATAAAGTTATTAGATTGTAAGTTCACAATAAACACATGTGATGAGGGGGCAGGATACCTGATATGAGATCATTATAAGATTGATTTGAATACTAGTGTAGTGTTTTTACAAAGTCCTACAATGACCAGTTTAAATATAAATATGAATTAAATAAAGAGATAAAACAACAATTATATGACAGATCATTTTACCTCAATTATGCATAACACAGTGTGACTGCAAAATATACTTTTTATTGCACTTGTAATCGTAAATACAAATTAATGCTTCTAAAAATGGCAGTAAACCAAGAAACAATTTGTGTCATGGCAATGTTAATCATTCTTCACATCAATTAGCAAAAAACACAGACTTCAGATAAGTGCACATAAGTTATAAGTGCAAATAGCAAATTGGTAAAAGAAGCACTGAATGAAAACAGAGCTCATATTAGATAATATTTAGGACAAGGTTGTTGTACAAAAAATTTGTCTAGTTAATATAAAGTAATACAGTGAAAAATTAAAGCATGAACATGATCCACTAAACAAGAAATAGCCATGGGTTTATATAATACATAATTGCAATATAAATCCTCATTTTATATGGTTTACTAGTTCAAGTAAAAATTTGACATTATTTGGCAACCAAAGCATAAAACCTGGTTACTGTTAAATTGTTAGTGCAAGACACAATCTATTTTACAACGAATTAATTAAAGAAGGTGATATAGAAGTAGGTAAGCATGGTGAGCAGTGGGCCATGCCACAAAAATCCAGCGACTGTAACAAAAGAGGTTGGGAATAGATAAACTAAAGCTAAAAGTATAAATATTAATTGTTTACTTGCCATACTAGATCCTCCATTGCATTTTGGACTGACTTTCAAATAACAAATTTTTTTAGTTATTTTGTTTTAGGTTTACTCAAAATTCACTTCTATTCTGGATTAAGTTTGGTAAACCAAATTTTACATCATAGAACAGTTATAACTGGTTTAAAAACAAAATTTATGGTCGCACTATTAGCATGCGTCAAATTAAAATTTATTTTCAAACATTTAGGATCACAATAATTCCACTTTTTTTATTTAATTTTACTTTCACAATAACTCACCCGAAATTCCACCACTAGTAGTTGATGGTTGAGGCCCCCCCCCCCTGACTGCTTAGTGTTAGCCATAGTTAGTCATATCCTGGAACACAGAATAAAATGACTAAACAAGTAAAACATTTTACAAAAAGTTATTAGATTGTAAGTTCACAATTAACACATGATGAGGGGGCAGGATACCTGACATGAGATCATTAAAATCCCCCCCCCCAACAAGTAAAACATTTTACATAAAGTTATTAGATTGTAAGTTCACAATTAACATGTGTGATGAGGGGGCAGGATACCTGATATGAGATCATTATAAGGTTGATTTGAATACTAGTTTAGTGTTTTTACAAAGTCCTACAAAGACCTGTTTAAATATAATAATGAATTAAATGAAGAGATAAAAACAAAAATTATATGACAGATTATTGTGCGTCAGTTATGCATAATACAGTGCGACTGCAAAATATACTTTTTATTGCACTTGTAATCGGAAATACAAATTGATACTTCTAAAAAATGGCAGTAAACCAAGAAACAATTTGTGTCATGGCAATGTTAATCATTCTTCACATCAATTAGCAAAAAGCACAGATTTCAGATAAGTGCACATAAGTTATAAGTGCAAATAGCAAATTGGTGAAAGAAGTACTGAATGAAAACAGAGGTCACATTAAAAAATATTTAGGGCAAGGTTATCGTACAAAAAATTGTCTAGTTAATATAAAGTAATACAGTAAAAAATTAAAGCATGAACATGATCCACTAAACAAGAAATAGCCATGGGTTTATATAATACATAATTGCAATATAAATCCTCATTTTATCCGGTTTAATAGGTCAAGTAAAAATTTGACATTATTTGGCAACCAAAACATAGAACCTGGTTACTATTAAATTGTTAGTGCAAGACACAATCTATTTTACAACGAATTAATTAAAGAAGGTGATATAGAAGTAGCTAAGCATGGTGAGCAGTGGGCCATGCCACAAAAATCCAGAGACTGTAACAAAAGAGGTTGGGATTAGATAAACTAAAGCTAATAACATAAATCATAATTGTTAACATTTAAAAAAATGCCATAGTACATCCTCCATTGCATTTTAGACTCATTTCCGAATAACAAAATGTTTTAGTTATTTTGTTTTAGGTTCGCTCAAACTTTACTTCTATTCTGGATTAGATTTGGTAAACCAAATTTTACATCATAGAACAGTTATAACTGGTTTTAAAACAAAATTTATGGACGCACTATTATTGTGTGTCAAATTAAAATTTATTTTCAAACATTTAGGATCACAGTAATTCCACTTTTATATTTAATTTTACTTTCACAATAACTCACCTGAAATTCCACCACTAGTAGTTGAAGGTTGAGGCATTGTTGTTGTAACTGCAAAATAAGTAACCTAATATTACTATTTTTTTTCTCGCAGTTGACAACTTAAGGTAGTAGGTTTATTAACTCTAACCAGCTAAAAACCCAAATTTTTGTTTGAAAAACACCAATCATAAAGAAGCAAACAACAAGATCACATTTTTTACACACAAAAAAGGTGGACAGAAAACATCAAAAAATCTTTTATTTTTCTGATAAATGAAGTTTGGAAGTATGTTGCAATTCGTCATCACCCCCCCCCCCCGTTGTTGTAACTGCAAAAAAAGTAACCTAATATTACTATTTTTTTTATTTTTCACACAAAATCTTTTACTTTTCTGCTACATGAAGTTTGGAAGTATGTAGCAATTTGTATTTGGGTTAAATTAATGTTTAGTGAAGCAAAAAGTGGTAAATGATACCTAAGCAAACAATAAAAGTTCACTTACTAGTAATAACAACAGTATCAGTAAAACAAGTGGCTGCCCATGTACGTACTTAACATTACTTTTTTGTTTTTAAGCAAAAAGTTTTAACTGTTTACAAGCACCAGTGGTGGATTTCATGAGGATTTCGCTTGTTTTTGCAGCAAAACTTGTTCTGGTGATGACAGGAGTATCTGCACTTGTGGTACCAGTTTATGCTGTGTTGTGCTTTCAACTATAGTTGCAACTATACACAATCGCACTTTTTTGGTCTTCAGAAATCAAATTAGGATTCTATCATCAACACAACCACACAAAGCAATGTAGGAATTCAACACACAGAAAAATAGGCAAAAATGTACCATAAATTATGGATTTATGATTAACACTGCAGCGCAGCAGGCAAAACAAAATTTGAATTATACAACACTTTATTACTGAGCAAATTACCAGCTTTTATTTACAAATACTGGTGTATGTACCTAAACTGTATACTCATTGGATTAATATTGTTGGGCACACAAAATTATATAACACTGACCGTACTGGACCTGTAAGGTCCATGTTTTGACAAGTTTCCACTCCACTTCCAGAATAGCCTACTGCACATGAGAATATCCTTTAGGCCAGATCCACACACACGCTCGCGCGCCAGCACATACTTGGTTTGTTCTTTTATAGCGAGCGTAAAACGCCGGCGCGCGAGCGTACGCTTTCGCCATTGTCATTCTGCCAGAATAAAAACGAAAAATAGAATGCGAAACGAGAGAACGTCACGGATGGATGCGCAACAAACGTTTTGGCCAAATCGAAATATTGACAAAATACGCTAACTTTATTACAATTTTTAAAATCTTTTCGGGCCAATTATTTTCTTTAAATTCGCCACATTGCTTAATCTTACAGTCTATTTTAACGATCCAGTTTCAAAAAAGTGAACCCGACTCAATAATTACAGCAAAAAGCATTTAACTAACGCCCACTTTGGACCAAATGCCGAAAGTGACAAAATATGCTAAGTTCAATACAATTTTGAAATCTTTTCGGGCCCATTATTTTCTTTAAATTCGCCACATTGCTTAACCTCACAGTCTATTTTTTCAGGGTTTCAATCCGGTTTTCGTCACTTTCGGCATTTGTCCCCAAGTTCCTTTTTTAAAAAATAGACTATTAAAATAGACTAAAAGATTAGGCAATGTGGCGAATTTAAAGAAAATAATGGGCCCGAAAAGATTTCAAAATTTGTCTTGAAAATATCGTATTTCGTCAATAATACAATTTGGACAAGACGTTCGTTGCGCAACCATCCGTGACGTTCTCTCGTTTCGCATTCCTTTTTCGTTTTTATTCAGGCAGAATGACAATGGTCCCCAAACACCTGCGAAGCTTGCCGATATATGTTTTTTGCTATTGTCTCCAGCATAAACCAACGCATTGTATGGCCGGAAGGTGCTGCCACCCAGCAGAATTTTGATTCGGCTGAACAACTCCATATTACGTCGTACATAAAAGAAATCACACAATTTGGTTAAAGATAGTACATGGGATAAAGGGTTTCTTTCAGTATTATGCTCATTGTTGCTGCAAAATATTTAGTTGCAAAAATATTAAAAATATATTTTGTGTTCTTTACCTGGACATTTATAAGTAGTCTTATCCTAAAATTTGAATGATTTATCAGACGTAAATGATGTTAAAAGAAAGTGGCAAATCGTTAACTTACTTGGTTAATTATGCATCTGCAGGTAAATTTGGTACATAATGGTACAACAGTCATGACTTTCGAATGCAATCTGTTTAAGTAAAGCATGTTTGATGTATAATGTGGTCCAAACTTTATAATAGTCGTTAAAAATAATACGGAACGGGCAGGCAAGCAACCAATCAATGACTTATTTACACTAGAGTTGAGTTAAGTTACGTGTCTTTCCCTCGGTAAAAGATAATATAGTAACACAATTGCACTGAAACAATCATCAAGCCGGAAATAGCTGCGCAACGGCAAAACGTTATTAAGCGCAAAAACCGTCGGGCACCATTGGTGGATAGTAGTTGAACGCGCTGCAGCTGCACCGTACTTTATTCACTAGATGACGCACTAGATCAATTTTAAGAGCATTCACAGTACACTGTTGCGACGGTAGACATGGTTTTTAACAACAGGAAGGGAATCGCTGAATCATGACGAAACCACAAGGCGTATTGGGAAGTTCCACTGATGAAATATCTGGTTATTTTTGGTCAAAACTTTATTTCATTCTTTAACGAATTGTACTCTTTGAACGTTTATGTGTTCATTTATTATTACAAGCCAATTCGTTGCGTAGAAACCCCCCCCCCAAATCGTTGCGTAGAAACTTTTGCTTTTATGTTGCACATGCCTAGTACTAAAAAAAATATAACATTTTTTAAACCAAAACTGTTTCGGTAGAAGGCAACCAACACAATAACATCATCTTTGTTAGCAACTGAAGCGTGTTAAAAGGCCTCCAGCGCATCAGGGTAAATAACGTCTGTGGTGTTTTCCAACCGTCGATGTTGCACTACTGACACAAGAGAGGCAATTGTAACTGATATGTATTGTACTTGTACATAGCCGATGGGGTGTTTCACAAAACATAAAAGCATTCGCCATGTGTGTGGGGTCACCAGCCTTCAGGTTGGTTTAAATTGTTATTACGGTTTCGCAAGAGAAATCAATGCTGTTTCAACACAATAGGGGAATTTACGATGAAGTATGTTTCCAAATGTGTACTGTGACCAGGCTTTTATACCCTTAGGGGTTTTCTGTGAATATTCGCAGACTAAAGGACATACATACATACATGTTAAGTTTCCTTACGATTAAAACAATAGGTGGTTGTTTATAAACATTTATTTGAAACAGGTGTATGAACAATTATAGCCTCCTGTTATCTATTGCCACATTTTCTTGATACAACATTCCTTCCGATTTTTTAGCTAGTTGTACATACTTCAATCTGTATGTAAAAACAACACACTATCCGTTCCTGATATGTGGTTAGCAGCAATATGTCGCTTAAGTGTGTTGTACATTTGTTGATGGTGTCTGGATCTTCTGAAGTGGAAAATTTGTGTTGGTGAAAGACATTATCTGGTCCGTTTTGGGCATTGTAATACATAACTCTTGAGGAAAACTAAACAGGGCCCTACTTGTATCAAAAATAGATAAACAAACTTCTATATTCGGCAATCAGCAGCAATGTTTTTCTTTACCAATCTCGTGGGGTCCTGGCCGTTATGCAATGCGAATTACTTATACGTTGTTACAAATCGGAAATAATAGAACGTAATTCGTATTTTCACTCGTTGGCTGCAACATTAAAATAGCACACTTCAGTTGATTAATGGTCCGTTGCAATGTATGACGTTGCATACGTGTCCCCCGTGATTTTGCCAGTTAAGATGCCGGAAGTCAAACCAATTAGCGATTGCGCAAATTACTTTAGTAGCAATAATAGACGAGATTGACTTTGTGACTATTAAAATTACATTAATCATATTTTTTTCATTTTCTACTGGGTGGAGTATCTTTTCCATTCGTATCTGCATGAATAAAAACCAACCAACCTTCCTGACACTTCTAAGTAACATGATACAAAGTTTTAAGTAACGTCAACATGAGCTGTGGAACGTCTAATTGTGTATTTGGGGGAGGCTTGACGTTTCTGATAATGAGCTTTAGCGCACCAGACGCCAGATACCTTTTGTTATTTGACTAGAGTCGTAACCTGAAACATCATCAAACAGACTGTGGTGGAACTTGTTTAACACCATAAACAGCAAATTTTGGATACGGGCCGACCTCGGTAATGTTTTTAAATAGTCCTGAAAAAAAACTTGTGTTCATTGCACTATAATTCCTGAATATAATGATAGCTTGTAATGCCACGTACAACCTCGTAAAGTTTCCAATATTGTGCAGTACAGGTAGAGCATAAACATCTATTTGCTGCAAAACGGTCGGGAAAAGCCACAGGATTTTGTAAAAACCCACGCAATCAGTCAACCGCGTAGTCGCAGTTCAATGAATATTCTTGAAGCGAGTTGATTATATTGTTGATGCTTTTCGTTTTGACAAATGCCTGCGTTGGGTTCACTTCACAGCAGTAACGCAAACTTAATAATTGGCTACAACAAACTGGCATGTCGTACACACGCTAATATTGTATTTTAGGATATTGTAGCGACGGATTTATGATGAGTTGTTGACGTGTCCTTACATTTGTTTATTACATGACTTAACTATTAAACATATAACAATAGAGATAATGCAAGTCTAACTTAACAATAGCAAATGCCCCCCCCCCAGTAGGCAAGAATATTTTATTGCTAAAAATGCTCTGGATAAACTAATAATATAAAACATGCCAAACGGATAATAAAATTGGAAGCTCAAGCTAAACTAACGATATGACAGAGAATGAGTTTTCAAAAAGAAACGTCACGCATTTCAGTTAACGCTTGTTTGGTAACATACATCCCGTGGATTTCAACGGTTAACAGCAAGGTATGGGGTTTCACACCATTCGGGCAGGCATAGATGAATGTATGTGTCCTTTTTAATCGTTCCTTTTCACTGTCAACTACCAAAACAAGACTCACAAAGAAGGGACTTTCAAAAAAAACAATGGTGTTTTTTTTCTTCTAAAACACAAAGACTTCAAATGGATTGTGTCATTATTAACTGTGTTGTGCAGATTTTGTAGGTTAACTTTAATTCGAATTGGACCTTCCCATTTTTTAATCATATCTACCCATTATGCTAATTTTCAGTTATTATGCTTGTATGACTAATGTACTTTACTGATAAAATTGTATGACCTGTGTTTTGTGACTGTCTTTTTAAAATTAAGAAAAATATTCATTTTCATACTGACTCTTAAGTTTCCAACTTGTATTTTTATTAGCGTTTGTATGAAGTAACCATTCTTCCTTCACCAATCTGAAAAATGCAATTTAAAACTACACTAAATGCTAATGCGAAGTGATAGAAAAGGCAAGATAAAAACAAAAACAAAATGGTTTAAAACATATTACACATTACAATGATACTGTGCTGTACAAAGTGCTGTTTTGGAAACTGTTTGCAAACACTGCTAAAGTGACACATACATTTATTTTAAAAAAAACAGTATAACTGAAATTAGATTTCAATCTCAAAGCTTGGCCTTATTACTGATACACCGAAAATAGTGCAAATAAAGATGCGTGTTACAGTAGAAAATAATGAATGAGAAATTTGTTACGAGAAAACATATACTTTTTTAAATAAAAAGCTCACAATCTTTACAGAAAACAGAAATATCAATACAGTATGTTGTCCACGATTACAAAAGAGATTGGACCATTTTGGAGCAGGATGTTTGTTCATTTCTGTATAGTTTTAGGTTTCGTGTTGACAAAAGGGTGTGTTTAACCAGACTTCCATTTAAGCAGGTTGGTCCCCTGTTCGCCTTTTTGCATCAGTTCCAAGAGGGTTTTCTTCATCTAAAAAATGTAAACAACATTACAATTACTCTTTGATGTCAAACATTATTTTCACAACTTACAAGCAGATAAGAAAAAAAAACGCAAAAAGTTAAACCATATAGCTGAAAAAAAAACATATTCCCACCTATTTGCCTTTCACCATTTTTGTAATCTTTCTCTGGTTCATAATGGACAGGTGCAACTTTTGTTCGATTAGCTAAAATTTTTGATGAAATTAACACCAGTGGCTGTTACAAGCAGTTGGTTTTAAATCCGAAGAGTTCAAGAATAGCGAGCCAGTTATTTTGGGCATAAGCAGGAAAAGTCAGGAAAGATAAATACACAGAATTACAACAAAATAACAAAGTGTAAAAAATGTGACTAATTTGAATAAATTTGGTCATCAATCGAAAACATTGCACTCACCTTTTTTCTTTTTGTCTTTTAACTTTTTTCTCCACAAAATAAATAAAATCACAACAATGATGACCAAACATCCAATTGCAATTCCAGCTGCACCACCAGGTGGAAAACCTGAAATAAAAAATAAACAAGGTTTCTCCTTTTATATTTATAAAATGATAACTTAAAAGAAAGAAACAAAATAACAAAAAAAATATATGTATAAGAAAGAAAGGCATTTAAGATAGTAACACTACATAAAGCTGGATAACAGCCAACAACCTTGCTAGCATAGATTTACTTCATAACCATTTAACATGCAAATGTGGTTTATTCTTGTTTGGCTGTTATTAAAAACAATAACAAATAGAAATGCAAATGAGTAAGTCTAATCTGAAAATGGTAAACAAATTCAGTATTGAAGAGTTAGAACAAGCTGAGGGAAAGTATGTCAAAAAATACCAGTTAAACTGAGACTATATTTCGTGAATTTTTTACAAGCCATTCCTGAATTACCTTCTATAGGTCTTGTAACAATTGACATAACTGTTTAATCAAAATCACATACACACTGTTTACAGTAGAAATCAAGGTGCACTTAAAGGCTAGTAGGTAATATTCCAATCTAAATGTTGACTCTATGTATATTAAGACTGCAAACTAGTTGGTTGTGTAAAATCATATGTTATTGAGGTATATGTATCTGTTAGTATTTTGGTGATAATATATTTAACTTTTGCAAACAAAAATGGTGGGAGGCAGTAAAATTTTTAGTTTATCCATAAAAATTACTAGTAATGTGTAATATAATTATATTACGGTTCACCAGTAAACTAAGTTAGAACATAAAACAAGTTAGCAGTCAAATTGTAAAGGTACAGCATGCAAATTATTACCTTTGCTAAGACTAGTTGCGGAACTACTAATGTTAGTAGTTGTACTACCCACAC
>QLIY01003113.1:0-13983 GCA_003260075.1 Phallusia mammillata | reverse complement strand
GGGCACCACAAACGAAAGATTTCTGTTGCTCAATAGCGTTACAAGGGCTAGCAGTTGTATGTTACTCGTTTGTGACTTTGTGGATGTTTTTGTGCCATGACAGTTAGGGGATTGTTAACAGCCCTATGACATCAGAAACATTAACGGTGGTTGCTCAAAACACCTCTGGTGGCCGAAATTTTAAGCATTGGCAGATTGGGCTGAAATTTCGTAGTCCTGTTGAGTGAGTCATTGAGGTTTCATATTTTTTTAGTTTGTGTGTCGGACCCCTTTAGTTACCCTACTAGCCCCCTAAAATGGGTCAGTTTTTTAAACAGTGTCGGGCTTGGATAAAATTTGGGTAGTATGTGGACTATGCTATTTATAGGTTTAATTGATGTGTTTTACCTTGTAGCCCCAACATTTACTCAACTAGCCCCCTAAAATAAATGAACTTTTAAAAAACGACCTAATTATATGAAATTTGCACAGTTTATTAAACATACTAAGTCCTCAAATGTTTTGTTTTGTCCCCCCCCCCTTGTTAACAGCCCTATGACATCAGAAACATTAACGGTGGTTGCTCAAAACACCTCTGGTGGCCGAAATTTTAAGCATTGGCAGATTGGGCTGAAATTTCGTAGTCCTGTTGAGTGAGTCATTGAGGTTTCATATTTTTTTAGTTTGTGTGTCGGACCCCTTAAGTTACCCTACTAGCCCCCTAAAATGGGTCAGTTTTTTAAACAGTGTCGGGCTTGGATAAAATTTGGGTAGTATGTGGACTATGCTATTTATAGGTTTAATTGATGTGTTTTACCTTGTAGCCCCAACATTTACTCAACTAGCCCCCTAAAATAAATGAACTTTTAAAAAACGACCTAATTATATGAAATTTGCACAGTTTATTAAACATAAGTCCTCAAATGTTTTGTTTTGCTCTGTAGCACCACAACTTAACCAACTAATCTCTAAAATGTGTAACCCTTTTCACAATGTTCGAATTGAATGAAAACCGGACAGCTTGTAGAATTTGCTATTCATTTTTTGTTTTACCCCATTATGCCAATACTTACTCCTTCGTTTCTTTGAAAAAACATGTTAAATAGGACATACTTCAAACAATATTTGGGGTGAATCTAAATTTATATAGTTGGTACTCTACATAGTATTATTATTTATGCTCAGCATTTTACTGCAATTTACCTTACCACAGTAAACGCTCACATGGTTATCTCTTGAAATGCATTATCTACAACTTTGCATTCCTTCTAGTTTTTGTTACATTCACTAAAATCTTCAAAGTAAAACTCCCCAATTCACTTTTACAACTATATCATATTTGTTCGATTGTAAGCCACAGCTTATAAACTTATTTACCCTACAGTTTGCGCAGCCTACTCGAATTTACTTGCAATAAATAATCATCACCAGACTGCAACTATAGTTTTTAAAGATGCATGAAAAATGCCCTATGCTGGCAGTAAAGGCCGGTTTACACCAAGCGCGTGCGAAGCGAGCAACGCGAAATTTCTTTCTTTGTTTAAGCAATGTGTGGAGAAGTCCCATTTCGTGCTTCTCGTTTGTGCGCTTCGCGTCTGGGTTGCTCCGTGAGCAACAGAAACGGCACTTCGCGCGAGAATTTGGCCCAGAATATGTAGGAATGATCAGTCTTGGTCATTTATGTCAGTTACTTTGTAGTCATATGAAGATTTAGGCACTGCAACTTTATTACACAATGTCAAATGATGCAAATTGCAAAAATAAATCACTCATAAAAGTGCTTGAAAGCGCTGCTATATCAAAAATCGCGCTGCTATATATCGCGCTATATCATCGCGCTGCTATATCAAAAAGCACATTATCAATATACTATTTTCAAATGGTGATAGAATAGGTGCAGTGGTATCAAAATTTATATGTCTGGAACCAAGTTTTCCAATGTTCAGACCCACCAGATAGATTAAATAGGAAATAACATAGTTTTTGGAAACTTAAATAGGTATTAACTTAGTTGTATTTTATCCCCCAAAAATGGTACATGTTAAAGGTTTAGAGTGCAAACAATCAAGATGAAAAAGACACACGAATAGTTAAGAGAACAATTTCTTAAATTAGCTGCACAGAGTAGAGTAGTTTTGCATTGCATAAACAACCACTTTGGTTTAGGAGCTATTTTACTATTATCAGTTGCAAAACCACATCTTTGATGGTCATAGGCTTTGTATTGCAAGTCTTATCATATATTGGCAGTGCATCACTGCCGGATGAGCGGACGAAACAGCTTTGTTTGCAACGTTTGCGCCTGGTGTAAACCTCAATTTTCGCCTCATTCGTGTGAGGAAAAAAAGAGCCGTTCGCATTCGCGCTTGGTGTAAACCTGGCTTAAGGCCGAATGTTAGAGGCAAATGTATAAGTTTAATTTGAAACATTAATTTGTTTTCTCAGATAAAAATATTTGTGGTTAAGGGAATTACCACGGTTCGGTGTCATTTGTTTTGAAAATATTTGTAATGTTGTGGTGCACTTTTAGTTAATTAATATCAGTTGTATCAGGTTAACTGTCCATTTATCAACATTTGCTTTAAAAATTAAGTTTTTTACCTGTTTCAGATTGATGAATTCATCTTGCACCATTGTCTTGATGAACAACTGCAGTTTGCTGGAAGCTTCCTTCCTCATGTGGAGAGATTTCAAATTTATCCATTTGGTTCCCTTTGTCAATTAATTAACAGCGACCGAAAGGTTTAAAGTTTTGTTTTCAATAAAGTTGTTGTTTTTAAAATTGTGACTATAGTGTCATACACTTAATATGTTTTGTATTGTATGAATTCTGATTGTGAACATAAAAAATGATGTGCAATATTACAAAAGCACTGCATTAGTAACACAGAGAAAATGTATGCAAAAAAATCACGGTTGGAAATATACCTAAATAAAAACATATTTTTCTGCCCCCCCCCCAGCATTAAAGATGGACTTCTGCAAATTGATCACCCACATCAGGTTTGCCACACTTACTAATATTAACTTTGGATCAATTAAATCAGTTTTAATCACATTTGGCCAGACACCAAGCACTGCAACAACTTAACACTGAAAACTTCATTTCTGGTTCAATCCAGTTTTTCTGCTACTCCTATACTTTATCTCCTAATTGTAAAAAATTTCTGTTTTAACAAGTTCCCAATGTATGTTTAACTGATAAAATCACAAATAATTAGGAGATCGCAATGTTTTTTTTTGTTTTTTTTATTTACTTATGATTACTTGTTTTTATGTTTAACAGATGAAGAAGTTGTGGTTGGATTGCATACATTTCAGAGATGAAGGTGTAAGCATACTAAGCAGTGGGGTGGGCAAAGTAGCTGAACTTGATATAAGAGGCATTTGCATGACATCAGTTGGTGCTGTTAAGTTGGGTGAACATCTTGAGATGGAAACTACACAGTCCATGGTAACTGTGAATTTGTTTGTCACTTTTCTATTGTCATTGTCATAAACATTGTGACAAAATATTTAGTTAACAGAGAAACAATGATTTCAAACATTATTTTCCATTTAATAATGTGTTGGGCATCAACAATTCCATGTTGCATTGCTGTTAACTTCACATTATTGTTGTTGTGTGAAATGCACATTATTGTTTAGGTTAGATTGAATATCGGTTAGAATGAAGTGGGGTGACATTGGAGCTTGTGCAATTACCAAGTCAATCCACAAAATGAAAAAGCTTATAATGGACAGTTGTGGGATCACATGTAAAGGAATGCCAGGCATCACTCAAAACATCCTAAACTCTCAAACTAAGGTTTGTCACTGTTACTTTTATTCATAATTTCACTAAAATGTTTTTATTTACCTTTAGTATCGCTTAAATGTAATTCTGTAATTAACTTTAGCATTGCCTGGTTTTTGATAAAATTAAACTTAAAATAAAAAATATTTGTGTTCAAATTACTGTTTACATTTTAGTTTAATAACTGTATTAGGCCCCCCCCCCGATAAAATTAAACTTAAAATAAAAAATATTTGTGTTCAAATTACTGTTCACATTTTAGTTTAATAACTGTATTCTGTGGTTTGTTTTGCAAAAAGACTAAACCAGTTTTTCCTGTTTAGATTCCCTACTTGGATTTGTCAGACAACAAGCTTGGTGATGGGGCCCAGGAACTTGGAAAATGTTTACATCTGTTGAAGGAGCTTCACTTGGTTGGTTGTGACATCACTTCCACTGGTGCTGATGCATTGGCTGGTGGATTATCAAAGTTACAGACACCAGTAAGTTCTCAAAAAGACTATAAGAATTGATTACTAGGTTTGTTTTTACTAAATAGTCATACAATAGATAATTGTTGTACTGATGTGTTTTAAGATTATTTAAGTTTTCTTGTTAAAAAATATCTGATGCATTTGTTTGTGTAACACAATATCTTAACTTATAGCATATCTTATAGTTTTCAGAGTTTTAAGTGACTTGTTTTTAACATAACATTGATAACATACTCACATGTAATAAATCATAATGCCAAGTCATTAATCAATGCTATCTAATGCAAACTTTCTGTTAATGCAACTGTCAGGTTAAAATGTGACATATATAATTAAACAAAGCACTGTAAAACAATTACAATTTGGACCTGATGTGCAATTCCATTTTTTCTTCTACTTTTTAGATGGATGAACTTCACCTTGGTGACAACCCAATCGGTGATCTTGGTGCTGCAGCAATGTCGAAATGTTTCAGTAGTGTCAAGTCACTTAATTTGGCTAGTAATCAGTCAAAAAGCTTTGATGCTTGGCCCCCCCCCCCTTGGTGCTGCAGCAATGTCGAAATGTTTCAGTAGTGTCAAGTCACTTGATTTGGCTAGTGATCAGTCAAAAAGCTTTGTTGCTTTGATGGTTGATATTCCTTGTGGTTGTGGAATAACATCAGATGGAGTTTCTCATATCGCTTCAGGTTTGCTGTCACTCCACGAACCGGTGAGATGACAATTGACTATTTTTTTTTAAATATTGCAACGAAGCATTACACCCACCTAAAAAAAGTGATAAATTATATATATACACTCTATATGTTTAGCAAGAGACAGAGCCCTTAAAACAATTTTTCATTAGTTGTTATCTGTTCAACTTTCATCAGTATATGTGAAATTGCATTTACAAATTATTTAGCATTACCAGTGGTTTAGTACATACATATAACAAAAGCCAAACTTTCTTGTATGCATATATGTGCAGTATGTGTGTGACATGTATGTTAAACTTACCTTTTAGATGCAATACTTAAACTTGTCATTTAACGAGTTTAATGATGATGGGGCAAAGAAACTTTCCAAATGTTTGCATCAAGTGAAGGGACTTGACTTGCTTAGATGTGGAATCACACCCACTGGAGTAGCAGCATTGGCTGGTAACCCCCCCCCCAGAAACTTTCCAAATGTTTGCATCAAGTGAAGGGACTTGACTTGCTTAAATCTGGAATCACATCCACTGGAGTAGCAGGATTGGCTGGTAGATTGTCAACACTACAAACACCAGTAAGTTGTTTTTGTTATAAAGCCTAATAAATGCGAAGACACACTTACAAACTCAATTAACACAGTTTGCTGTGGTCGTTACCTTGACTACCTTTTTTTAAAATAAAAAGTCACAACCACCTGAGACGTTCACTCTTCACTAGAACATTGGACTGAAAATGTTGATGTAAATTGTGTTTGAAATGTATTGCCACATTCTACATGTGTTTGTTTTCTTGTTTGAGTAAAGTAGTATTGTTTGATTCGCCCATCCCATTTGTTTGTCTAGGACTGGCTGTGAAAAAGTTTTGGTTCACTTAGTGCAGGGGTGTCCAACTCGAACACACCGCCGTGCTAATTTTGGTTTCAAAATATACTCGCGTGCCAGCCTTTGGTACTTTTTCCAATGTCTTAAACATTCGAATATATGGCCAATATGTAGAACCCTACTAAACGGTTAGAAAAAAATGGCTCACTGGAGGTGTGCGTCAAAAACTTATCTTTGTTCAAGTTACGTCGGTTTAAAATATTTTTCCAACTAAACACAAATGCGTTTGTAGTCACGTAATTAATTGAACAGCTCATCGGTTGAAATGCAACAATTACAATTGTTTCGAAATAAACGGGCATTTTATTGCGACATAAACATGGCACGTTCACTAACGTTTTAGTATTATGTGGCGCAATAACTTTCTGAAATAAAAATAATTATANCATTTCTTTTCTTTTTTATTTAGTAGAGCAGTACTTCTTGAATTTGTTGGTTCAGAGCAGTGGGTTGCAAACCTATGTGTCAGTTTCCATATATGACTTTTTTAAACATGCTTGTGTGGCTGCAAACACTGAAGTAAATGTGTTTCAAAGTTTTGTTGTGTTATAATCAATTTAGGCTACTGCAAATTTTTATTAATTTTTGGGGGGGGGGTGTGCCAGTTTTGGCATGCGTGCCACGTGTTGGACACCCCTGACTTGGTGCAAAGTTTATACATTCACCAAAATCTAAATGCTTAAAAGGTTAAATATAAAATTAAAAATTTGTCACCATTTCTTTTCTTTTTTATTTAGTAGAGCAGTACTTCTTGAATTTGTTGGTTCAGAGCAGGGGGGGGGGTAAGCTCGCGTGCCATTTTCAAATGCTCTGCGTGCCAGTTTTGGCATGCGTGCCACGTGTTGGACACCCCTGACTTAGTTCAAAGTTTAGACATTCACCAAAATCTAAATGCTTAAAAGGTTGTCACCATTTCTTTTCTTTTTTTATTTAGTAGAGCAGTACTTCTTGAATTTGTTGGTTCAGAGCAGTGGGTTGCAAACCTATGTGTCAGTTTCCATATATGACTTTTTTAAACATGCTTGTGTCGCTGCAATCACTGAAGTAAATGTTTTTCAAAGTTATGTTGTGTTATAATCAATTTAGGCTACTGCAAATTTTTATTAATTTTTAGCCATGAGGCCCTGACAGAACTACATTTTTGTGTTTCTGAAATCGGTGTTTATTACCTTCAACAAACAGTGATTACAGAAGCATTTGCTACATCTTCAATAAGCAAAAAACTTATTATCAGAGGTACATGGTTGCCCAATAACAGCAACTAAATTGTCAGAGGTGGCTTAAAAATATTTTTGGTTGCATTTGACAGGGGGGGGGGGGTTCAATAAGCAAAAAACTTATTATCAGAGATACATGGTTGCCCAATAACAGCATCTAAATTGTCAGAGGTGGCTTAAAAATATTTTTGGTTGCATTTGACAGACTGTACTTTTTGCCTAATCATTGCCTGCCAGATGACTGTTTTAGACAGAAAAAATTTACACAGAAATTGCTGATTCGTTGTTGGCAAGTGCTTCAAGTTTAAGAACCCTGCCCCAAATACAATACAAGTAAGGAATGTATTTAGTTCTGTTTTTATCTTGTACTTTGTTTTTGTAGATGAAAAAGCTTAGTCTTGATAGTGAGCTGAAGAGTTGCATTGATGCAGATGATCTGAAAATCCTGCAGTCAAAAGTGGAGGAACTTAGATGGGATTTATGTTAATGCAGCTGCAAGTATCCTGGTGTTTTTCACTGTTGCTGTTTCATAGACAGTTGATAGAAGTAAAAATGCATATTAATATTTTTTACTTATTGTAGTTTCTCCTAAAAAGTGTTGCCATGGTTTCAACAATGCACAATTTTTGTGGTATGTTTATTTTGTCTTTTAACATCAAATTTAAATTAGTTTTGTACATTTATTTTACCTCATTTTTGCCACTGAATTTTATTGGCTTTTTTGTTAAACAAGTAAGACTAACTTGAACTCATCCATCATTTTATTTTATTGCTTCCAACATGTTTTACTTTTTCTACTTGCTGTTGTTGTTTGTGTTTTGTTGTGTAGCTCCTTATCCTTTATATATTTATATATGATGTGTTGGAAATTGAATAGCGTAAATAAACAAATAGTTATAAAAAAGCGATAGATATTATGAGACCCTATATGCAACCTGTGAAGGAAATATCGTATGTTTTAAATAAGCCGGAGTGTATGTTTAATGGCAATATAAGCCACCCATCCAATTTATTTTTTTCTATTCATAGCAAAATTTTAAATTCTTTTTGTTTTCAAAGAATTCAACTTGTTTTCAAAGAATGTTTTCATGGTTTCAACGATGCCTAAGTTTTTATTTGGTCTTTCAATGTCAATTGTTAATAGGCCCTGTGCATTTAAATATTTTTACGAATGCAACTTTTTACTTAGTTGTGTAGATACACATAAGATTAGCTTGAGCTCATCCATCATTTGATTCTATTGCTTCCAACATGTTTTACTTTTTCCTACTTGCTGTTGTCGTTCTATTTTGTTGTGTAACTCTTCATCCTGAACTTTGTATATGATGTGTTAAAAATTATAAGGCTTCAAGAAAGGGGGGGGGGACTTGAGCTCATCCATCATTTTATTCTATTGCTTCCCACATATTTTTCCTACTTGCTGTTGTTGTTTGTGTTTTGTTATGTAGCTCTTCATCCTAAACTTTGTATTCGATTTGATGAAAGAATGGCTTCAAGAAATGCGATGCAAAGTTCTGATTTTTACTCTAGCATTTGGGGGGGGGGGGGATCTGTGCCAATCCACAAACATTTTGCTGCAATCCACCAACAACTATTTGCGGGGGGGGGGTACACGTGGACAAAAGACTTTATAGGACAAGTGTTGTGTCAAGTTAAATGAATATACCAGAAAATGTAGCCATTTGTTGTGTTGGCCGGTACAATACAGAAACTTCTTTGAAATTTAAAGGACTGTTAAGGTGAATGAAAATGCTTTAAAAACATAATAACGTATAATGCAAGAAACGAGAAACATAAAAAGACCTGTTGGAAATTACGTTGGGGTCCGCAGACTTTAAATTTATAAAAGGGGTCGTGGCTACAAAATGGTTGAGAACCACTTGTTTAGATGGTACGTCGCGATAGAAAAAGTTGTCAGGTGGTTAGTCTTTCAATGTCAATTGTAAATAAGCCCTGTGCATTTTTATATACTTATTTAAACATTTTTACTAATGCACCTTTTTACTTAGGGGGGGGGGTTTATTGCTTCCAACATATTTTTCCTATTTGCTGTTGTTGTTTGTGTTTTGTTGTGCAGCTCATCCTAAACTTTGTAAATGATGTGTTAAAAATTATAAGGCTTCAAAAAATGCGATGCAAAGTTCTGATTTTTACTCTAGCATTTGTTTTATTGTTTCTGCCAAATAGATATATTTAAATTGCTTTTTTATATCAAATTGTTCAAATTATAAAACCAATTTTTCTTCCTGATTACTTTTGTATAAAAAAATTTCAATGTATTTTAGATCTGTACTTAAAACAATATCGGTTTGCTCTTTGCTGTTTAAACTTTAGGGGGGGGGGGTCAAATTGTTCAAATTATAAAACCAACTTTTCTTCCCAATTATTATGTATGAAAATTTTTCAATGTATTTTTCATCTGTACTTAAAACAATATCGGTTTGCTCTTTGCTGTTTAAACTTTAGTATGTTACTGTAAATATGTGATGTGTGATTATTTGTGCATGTGCCAATCGATAACCTATGAACTCTCATATCCCAGTGCTTTTTAACTAACACTCCACAGATATGTGCCAATCCACAAACATTTTGCTGCAATCCACCAACAACTATTTGCTATATAGGCAGCATTTAAACCTAGTAGTAATTTTATATTCTTTAAATCATATATTGAATCAGGGATTTTACGTGAGTGACGTATTAGAATATTGATGATGTAAATAGGATTGGTGTAAAAGTATTTTCACAAGCTTGTCTGTTGGTGTGAAACACACAACAATATTTCCAAGTGTTTCCTGCAACACTTAAAATAGACTTCCACTATTCCCTGAATAAAATCACATTTTATAACTTTTATCAAACTCCTTTCGTTTCTACAGTTCGACGTAACAGTTTGTCATCTTGTCAAATGCGTCGCGAAATAGTAGATTTGCCTTTCTTGATAAATAGGGACATCTTGTGGCTTGTTTTTGACATAACAAATTTCCACCAACTGGCGCAATAAATTTGTGTGGAAAATCTGGTCACTTGAAACTGCCCGAGATATGTTAGATGTAGAAACTTACATTTTGGCCTTAAACCTCAAATGGGGGTCAAAATATTTCGACAAAACCTATAGCGCCCCTTGGAAACACTTGGAAACAAGTGTCATATCTAAAATGGAGTTAGAATGTTGGTTTCGAGGCAATCTACCTACAACATCAAAACTATGCTCACAGATTATTCCCCTTCGAACAGTTAGAAAAACCATTACTAATTGCAGAAAGCTAATGCAAATAATGGAACTGACCGAACCCTATACTAGATCGCTGTGGGCCAGCAAAACCGTTGCTCTCAAATCTGGAACGTTTTATGTAAAATCGCTCATTAACGCCGGAATTCTGGATCACTCAAACTTATTAGATAATGCCGGAGAATATCTATCATATGATGAACTGGCGATACAATTTAATTTTACACCGAACAATAACGACTTCAAAAACTTTATTAAAATGATAGCGGCTCTGCCACCGAATTGGGATCGAACAAATGATAACGGCGAAAAAACAAGTTTGGTCAATTTGTGCAACGAGTTCTTTCAAACATTTGACTCTCCCAAAGCGGTTTATACTAAACTTAAAAACTATACGACGGTTCTCCCTGAAAAACAGAAACAAAGCTGGGAGCGGGAATTGGGTATTGCGTCAAATACAACCCAGTGGGAAAAACTGTACCTAATCAACTACAACTCGACAATGGAAACCAAATTGCGCTCCCTCCAGATAAAATTGAATTTACGTGCCGTTGTGACCAACGATGTTTTGTATTCATTTGGAGTTACAGATACAGACCAATGTGTTTTCTGTAAAAGTGAAACCGAAACGATGAGTCAAATATTTTTCATGTGTAATCAGGTGCAGAGTTATTGGGAAGAGGTCTTTGCATGGATCTCTGCGAAATTTTTAATTCCCCTTAAACTTAATCCTGTATACGCTTTATTTGGGATATTTAGCGAATCTAAATTATTGAACTGTTTACTATTGTGTGCACGCTTTGTAATTTATCGTTGTAAGTACGCGAAAACAATTCCTAGACTCTCGTTGTTCCACCACACTGTGAAATCAGTCATGAAATCTGAATACATTGCGGCTTTAAATAGCAAAAACCTTCCTAAGTATAAAGCAAAATGGGCAGGTCTTTAATTTTTCGTCGCTACTTATCTATAAGTGCTATTTATTTTATCGCTCGTTTACCCTTCCCATTGNGCAGTAGTAAAGTTACCAAGTCAGAAAGTGAAAGGCACAGGTGGTAAAACAGAATGGAACGCGTTGCAGCTACACCGTCATAGAATGGATTTTACCTGTAACTTTTTAACAGATGATTTGCGACGCGGAAATATTCACAGATAAGTTTTTCAGTTTATAAATCGTAAAAAATCAAAGTTTGCGTCAACCAAGTTGACGTGGGTGGTGGGGTGACGTCATCCACTGTTGACGGATAATTATCCGTCACGCCTCGGTGACGTTTATCGACCCCCAACCCACCAGGCTCTATTGTTGCAAAGTGACATGGCAAGACTCGAATAAAATTGTCAATTTTTGACTAACGTACTTGCCCCCCCCCCCTTATCTATAAGTGCTATTTATTTTATCGCTCGTTTACCCTTCCCATTGTGTACGTTTTTTCTTCCTTGCTAATAAAAGCTCATGTCACAAAAAAAAAATGAAACTGCCCGAGATGTTCCTGGTGGTCATACATGAATACTCTACACTGGAACGACAATATTCAACATTTAAACTCGTTGTATTTGTGATTTGAAACTTTCAAGTGAAAAGATTTAGTTTCCGATCCACGTTTTAGTTGCGTTTTCTGTAATTTTGTCTTCCACTTCAGCGTGAAGCGTTTTCTCTACATTCCATCTTTCCACGCTCTGGTGACTTTAACCTGCTGTCTCAAAACGAACGGGATATGGTTTTTGTTTTCCGCTAGGTGGGGTACTGAGTCGTCAAACTTGACTAAACCATGTTTTGGTCTGTACATGCACTTGACCAAGCAAAAATACCCAAGCACGGGATAGACATTTGTGGTGAGAGTTACTTTCTCTTGATAAAAATAAAACGTAGAGTCACAGTTGCAGTAGTAAAGTTACCAAGTCAGAAAGTGAAAGGCACAGGTGGTAAAACAGAATGGAACGCGTTGCAGCTACACCGTCATAGAATGGATTTTACCTGTAACTTTTTAACAGATGATTTGCGACGCGGAAATATTCACAGATAAGTTTTTCAGTTTATAAATCGTAAAAAATCAAAGTTTGCGTCAACCAAGTTGACGTGGGTGGTGGGGTGACGTCATCCACTGTTGACGGATAATTATCCGTCACGCCTCGGTGACGTTTATCGACCNGGTTGCAGTTTTAAGCCACGCTTTTGTGGCTTTATCGCCAGCACGTTTGTTTACAATCAAAATTGTTCCCAATTTTTTTCAGATATTTCGTACGATTACGCTGCAAACTAACCAAAGTAACAACGGTGACCGACGCCACGCCTACTTGGCGCCTATGCATATAGGTACAAATTATATACAGCAGAATTGCGTTCCCTGAAGCCTAAAACACTCTACGATGTAACAAAATCCCGATGTAGCTACACGTCCATCACGCATCTATCACGCGTACCATTTTGTAAAACGTTAACGAAAAACGGAATTAACGATATTAAGGCAGACATCGTTAAAATCGCTTGTTTAGAGTTTAGACCACCTATTATAACTACGACCCGTGGGGCGGTTTGCCAAATCGTATTGATAACTTTGCAACCTTTCAAAAATTAATCTATTCCTTACGAAAGTTTTGTTGTCGGGATATTTAGAATTGACATTACCTAGTTTCGTAGGATTACAACGCCCAGGATTGATCCAAAGCCAGTTTGTTATGTCACAGACAAAACTACAAATTTTTAATTGTGCGCAAACAATTGCATTCTTTCGCTACTTGTGACGTACCTCGTAAGATTTATGGCTAGATAATTATACAATTTAACAGTCGCATCACCAGATATTAAATGGGATTGTAGAAAGACCATATCTTGGCGCCCCTAAAAAAAGGGCACTCAACTGTGCGGGCCGCGCGAATCATTATTAAACTTAACCGGCCCGCAGTGAAAACAGTTTGGTGACCCCTGATTTAAACATTTACCGACTGTCTTTCCTTTATTCTAACAACACTTTTTCAATCGTCAGTTTGTTCGGCAGAATATGTTCATTTTAAGATACATTGAAATTCTAAGAGGGGGCCACTGCCCCTCTTGCCCCTACATGCCGGCGCCCATGGTTGTCCGGGATTTTGTCTTTCACTTTAGCGTGAAAACTTTTCAACCTTCTACCGTCGCTGCCTGGTCACGACCTGATGCAGCTTTGCCTCGCGGTGGCATTCGTTCAAAGCAGATGCGTTTCTGTGCGTTTTTAGATAATTTTTGTTACACTTTCAGTATTTCAGATACTGACGATGCTTACACAAGCGAAATGCATTTATCTTGTGTAACAATAAAGTACGGCGACTGAGTAAAGGATTTACTCTGCTGCTTACTACGGAAGTTGAATGTAAATATAAATAGGGAGTTTCCCTACAGGGGAATTTATTTTTCCCGACGAAAGGATGTCAGTCAAACACAAAACACGACAGTCTGGCAGCAATCGACAAACCCGGTTGTGTTTGACCGAATCTCGTATCTTTCATCTTTTACCAATGCCTGATTTTATCCCCCCCCCCAAAAAGGGCACTCAACTGTGCGGGCCGCGCGAATCATTATTAAACTTAACCGGCCCGCAGTGAAAACAGTTTGGTGACCCCTGATTTAAACATTTACCGACTGTCTTTCCTTTATTCTAACAACACTTTTTCAATCGTCAGTTTGTTCGGCAGAATATGTTCATTTTAAGATACATTGAAATTCTAAGAGGGGGCCAT
>QLIY01003111.1:0-10493 GCA_003260075.1 Phallusia mammillata | reverse complement strand
CAGCTCTGGCCCTAAATCTCATCGATACTCCATGAAATTTACAAATGTTGTTAACTACATTCATACCTTTAAAATGAGCCATCACTCGAGCTTATAGCAACAAGGTTAACTGTACCAAATTTGCAATTGATAATTCATAAATAATGTCCGAAATCAACCCAAACAATATTCAATGTGCGCTGGCCCTAAACTTAATCGCTACTCCATGAATTTTACTAATGTTGTTCTCTACATTCATACCTTAAAATGTCCGTCTATCTGTTTGTCTTGTTGCGACAAGGTTACATACAATGTGATTAAAAGTGCAAAGGCCGAGTAAAGTTAAAAATACTTCAATTACTTATTCAGCTTTAAATGCTTGTCTTTACTTTAAAAGATTATTTTTGCTTACCAAACACTAATTAATAAGGATTGGAGCCATTAACTGTTGGGCTGCGCAGCAAGGGGGGGGGGACGTCTTACGTTCAGGGCCTATCCAGCCTTCCTGTTTTAATAATACGTCACACCATAGGGCCCTAATACTAGAGGCGACACTCCTAAATATCAAAATCTTGCTGAACTATTATATTGTGCTTCCATTGAATCCCATGGGAATCTCTGCCCAGTTTGCAATAACGCAACGGAAATATCAGCGACAGAAATTTGTTAAGATATGATGACTTTAAATTCCTATACACATAAATATAATAGTTTAATGAATAGCCAATATACTTCAATTCAATAAGTTTGTGGACATGTTGATTAATTGTGCTTTGTTGTTGGTTAAATGATTTACAAATATTTAAGATCTGCCGTTTTATGAAAAATGCACAGATATATCTGCCATGATACACTATATACATTCACATTGCATATATTTTTGTCAGCTTTAATTTACGTAATTTGAGGGAATTTTAGATTGATAATTAAATAAGTTTCGTATTGCGAATATCATGAGATTTGTTGAATAAAATGTTTGCAAAAACCGAATGCTTGTAAATATTTTCTGGTCCTCTCACGCTTTTAGGACTTAAGGGGGGGGGGGGGGGGGGGGGGGGGGGGGGGGGGGGGGGGGGGGGGGGGGGGGGGGTGGTCACGTGTGTTCGAAAGGTATTTGGTTGTTTGTCACATTGGCGACAGTGAGACATATTGCTTCAGGTTAAAGTAACACAAATATCGCTCACAAAATAATAAACATATAAGTTTTTATAAAACACTGGAGAAAGCATTTTGATTTACAAGCGCCAGCGGACTGTGTCCGATTAGTGGTCTTATAAATAACGCTTGTAATCGGACACGTTGGAAAAGGAAATTGTTGAATAGCTGACTGCCGCATTGCAAAGCAGGTTGAAGTCGATTAGCTCAACACTTCAGTCGAGAATTAGATTATAGTTCATTGCATAAGCGTTTGCCCTGTTTAAAAGTTATGTTTGATTCTGTAAACGTTGCCAACGAGTTTGTTTTGGCTAAGCATGTTCTGAAATGTCAACCAAAGTTTAGATTGTTTATTGGGATGCAATACAATTTATTTTATGTTAACATTCAGACTTCGCAGCATTATGATTACTTTGGTCTGCACTCGGAATGAATGCTTTTTTTCGGCATGTGTTAATATAGAAACGCTTTCGACCTGCCCGTTTACTAAATTTGATGTGGCTGTGACAGTAGCTTATTATGCCCAGATCCGGTTTTGTGAAAGTTTGTGATTTACAATCTCAACAACATTGCAAGCTTTCTTTAATTTTGGCTGATGTGAAACTACCTACTATATTTGGTTGCTGGTTGAGTCTGACATATTATTGATTTCGAGTCAAACCATTTTGATATTGCCTCAGTTGGTTGGGTCCAGCTTGTGACCAATATGAATGACGCTTGTAATCGGACACGCTGGAAAAGGAAATTGTTGCACAGCAGACTGCCACATCGCAAAGCAAGTTGATACAGGTTATCTAAAAACTTCACTTGAGAATTGCTTTGCAGATAGTTAATCGTTTTAATGTCTGTCCTGTTTACAATCTAATTACATTAGTGTAAATTTGTTCAGTATATTTTACCTAAACACTTGGAAATTTGCAGTGCGTCGTGAATATAGGTTTGCTTGCACGTTCTGATACGTAGTAAGTTTGTTCAACTAAATTTGTGTCAAACAATTTTAAACATAATATTCCGTTGTTTCAAACTGATTTACAACAAAGCATCTAAAACACTATTAAAATTAGTAACATCTTGTTTCAGCTGATAACATAGTACTCGTAAGTCAAATAAAACATTTCTCTATAATATCTAGATGATATTTGACGATTGACTAGATGATATCTGACGATTTTGACTTTCAGCCAAGTGATGAATTTGAACAGAGGTCTATTCAACGTGGAAATGTAAAACGACATATGCTGACACCCAGCATTAACAAACCACATCGATGTGATGTTTGTGAGAAAAGGTTTGCTCGTGGTGCTGATTTGAAAACACACATGTTGACCCATACTAACGAGAGACCACATCGATGTGATGTTTGTGAAAAAAGATTTGTCCAAAGAGGAAATTTAAAAGCACACATGTTGACCCATACTAAAGAGAAACCACATCGTTGTGATGTTTGTGAAAAAACATTTGCTCATAGCGGAAATTTGAAAAAGCACAAGTTGACACACACTAAAGAGAAACCACATCGATGTCATCTTTGTGAAAAAAAATTCAGTATCATTTCAGGTTTGCATAGACATATGTTGACCCACACGGAAAAGAAACCCCATGGATGTGTTGTTTGTGAAAAAAGGTTTTCCCAAAGTGGAAATTTAAAAACCCACATGTTGATTCACACAAAAGAGAAACCTCATAGATGTGATGTTTGTGAAAAAGGGTTCACTGCTAGTAGGGATTTAAAACTACACATGTTGACCCATACTAAAGAGAAACCTTATCGATGCAATGTTTGTGATAAAACATTTTCCCGGTCTCAAAGTTTGAAAAGACACATGTTGACCCACACTAAAGAGAAACCACATCGATGTGTTACTTGTGATAAAAGATTTACACAACGTGGAAGTTTGAAAATCCACATGTTGATTCACACTAAGGAGAAACCATATCGATGTAATACTTGTGATAAAAGTTTACCCAACGTGGGAATTTGAAAACCCACATGTTGATTCATACAAAACAAAAACCCATGTATATTTTGTTTGCCGATAAAGAGGGGGGGGGGGGGGGGGGGGGGGGGGGGGGGGGGGGGGGGGGGGGGGGGGGGGGGGGGGGGGGGGGGGGGGGGGGGGGAATGTCATTTCAAGTTTGAAAAGACACATGTTAAACACAATAAACAGTAACTTTACCGATTTGATGTTCGTAAAAATATTTGCTTTGGCTGTAAAATCACCTATTTGAACAGCTTTACTGGCGTAACAATGTAAAAAAATCATTTACCACACACAGTCACAATGTAAACGCTGATGTTTTTCACATACTTGATCATCTGTTTGACAACAATTAAATATTTAATTTCATTCTTGCTACTATCAGGCTTGCTAAAATTTGAGCAAGTTGAAAACTGCAATTTGAGCAGTTTTATCTTACTTGCTTTAATAAGAGTTCATCGGTAAACCAAATGATTGTAGCGGCCTCTCTCACTACCGTTATCGTGTGCTTTCATACTACAGCGAACCGGACAGATTGCCTTCTTTCTCTGACTCTCGTCTTATGCGGCGCATTTGCTCATTGTGTTATTCTATTACGATGTACCTCGAATAAACACCTCGCTACATTTGGTGACCCCAAGCGTGCAAAAACGTTATTTTTGCATTCTGACAGAAGCCACAAACTTAGAGAATGCTGTAGCAGTAAAGTTACCTACGTTTTGGAGAGCGCAGACACGAGTTTGGTTTCAGCAAGCGGAGGCACAGTTCGCTCTAAAAAGCATTACAGGAGATCTAACGAAGTACTATTATGTCGTTTCGGCTCTGGATCAGGACACAGCAAATCGTCTTATAGACCTGCTAGAAAGCCCTCCAGACGCAGACAAATACGAGGCAATCAAGACACGTTTGGTAGAAACCTTTTGTCTTTCGCGCCCACAGAGGGCCATGCGGTTACTTCACATACCTCCTTTAGGCGACAGAATGCCATCCGCTTTGATGGATGACATGCTTGCATTACTTGGCGATGCAAAGTAATGTTTTGTTTTCCAAGAACTGTTTTTGGAGCGATTGCCTGAGTATATCCGCACACGCCTGAGCGGAGAGGAAATTAGCGATCCGCGGCTCTCGGCACGCAAAGCTGATGCGATATGGTCTGGGAATCAGACGCCTACGGAACTCGCACTGTCCATCGTTCGGCCCAATGCGATTTCTCCCAACCAGCATACAAAACGAGGTAGGAAGTCTCGATCAGCTTCACCACAGGCAATGCCTGACTCAAAGTCCCTCTGCTTTTATCATCGTCGTTTTGGCAGAGATGCGATTAAGTGCCGTCACCCTTGTGCACTGGCACAGCAGGGAAACGAGGAAGCCGGCCATCCCTAACTGCCACGATGGCCGGCGCAATTGGCAACCTTTTCTTGCCTGGGATTTGGCAACCTTTTCTTGTCTGGGATTGCTGAGCAGGTCAGAATTTTCTTGTTGATACTGGCGCCGAGATAAGCGTCATACCTCCCACGGGATTAGAGCGCCGCGTCAATCCTCCCGGCAAAACCCTCGTTGCTGCTAATGGCACCCATATCCCGACGTACGGTTCTCGTCTAGTAAAGATGCATTTACCTTCTGGCAAATTTAAATGGAAATTTGTCCTTGCCACGCTGCTCGGCACCGACTTTCTGAGGGCACATTCGCTTTTAGTTGACCTCAAGCACCGACGCCTCATCAATGCCGAAACCTTCTCCAGCGTTGCACTGGGTAAGGCATCGCAAACAGCGCAGAACCTTAATGCTGTTGCCGCGGGCACGTCTGTCTATGCTCGACTATTGGCCGAGTTCCCAGGAATAACAACTCCCCACTTTTCACAGTCGCTTCCATTCCCACTAACGGCCCGTGCACTCTCGCGCTCGTCGTCTCCCTCCCGAGAAACTCAGCCTCGCTAAAAAGGAATTTCACAACATGCTGCTGCGCATTATTCGACGTTCTTCCAGTCCATGGGCCTCGCCACTGCACATGGTTCCAAAGTCGTCCGGTGGGTGGCGCCCCTGTGGCGATTACCGGCGTCTTAACGCAGCTACCCAGCCTGATCGTTATGCAATTCCTCACATTCAAGACTTTTCGGCTCGGTTGGCAAGATCTAGCGTTTTTTTCCAAAATTGACCTTGTTCGCGGCTACCACCAGGTTCCTGTGGCACCTTCTGATGACAGCGCGAAAACCGCGGTCATTACCCCTTTTGGCCTTTTTGAATCCTTCGCATGCCATTCGGCCTTAAAAACGCGGCACAGGTCTTCCAGCGACTGATGGATACGGTATGTCTATCTTTAGACTTTGTGTTCGTCTATCTTGATGACATCCTCGCCCAGCAAATCTCTTTCCGAGCACTGCGACCATTTAAAGCGTCTTTTCAAACAGCTTTCCGACCATGGCCTTGTCATCAACCTGGGAAAGTGCAAGTTTGGAGTTTCCCAAATTGATTTTCTGGGGCATCGCGTTGACAGTACCGGCGCCCGGCCCCTTCCCAACAAAGTCGAGACTATTCAATGATTTCCGCACCCACCACTGTCAAAGGCCTTTAGGAGTTTGCAGGCATGGTAAACTTAGGCGCTGCACGCATTATGATTCCTATTTATGAGGCACTCAAGGGCAATCCTACAACGTTGCTTTGGAGTGACAGCTTAGATTTGGCTTTCTCGGAGGCAAAAACCGCCCTAGCGAACGCCACGCTGTTGCACCATCCCTTGCCTGATGCACATTCTATCGGGGCTCTTCTCCAGCAATTTATCAATAATGCCTGGCGACCATTGGCATTTTTTAGCAAACGCCTGCGACCACCGGAGCTGAAATACAGCGCTTTTCACACATCGAAGGCAAACAAAACCACGTGGCCGACGCGCTCTCCCGCGGTTCCATTGATGCTGTTAGACTCCCACTTGACTTGGATTATTCGGCACTGGCAGCTGCGCAGGTCGCTCTGGAGGTTCAAGCATATCGTACCGCTGTCACTTTCTTCTGGATCGGCTCGTCCAATTGTCCCAACATCATGGCAACGCAAAGTTTTTGACATTATCCACGGTCTTTCGCACCCATCCATACGGTCAACACGCAAACTTTTCGCTTCAAAGTTTGTTTGGCACGCCTTAAAACGCCCAGTTGGCCTTTGGGCGGAACAGTGTGTCCGCTTTCAGAAGGCAAAAGTCCAACGCCACATCCGTGCGCCTCTAGCAAGCTACCCTCCCTGCTATGCACGCTTTTAGCATCTCAACGTCGATATTGTCGGACCGCTTGCACCTTCGCAGGGTAACAGATACCTCCTTACCTTGGTCGACCGTTTTACTCGTTGCGCGGAAGCAATTCCTATGCCTGATTCTACCACCAAAAAGTGTGCACGGGTTTTTGCTTTCCATTGGGTATCCCGTTTTGGGGTTCCTTCTGACATATCATCATATCGCTATGGACGGTTTTCACCCAGCTTCTTGGTATTCAACTGCACCGCACAACCTCACTCCACCCTCAAGCTAATGGCCTGGCGGAACGGTTTCATCGCCACGTGAAAAGTGCACTCATGGCATGGCACGTCCAACGGCTCCAATTGGGTCGATGAACTACCATGGGTTATGCTTGGGATCCGCACATCTCCAAAGGAAGACCTGCAGGCTTCATCGGCCGAACTTGTTTACGGCTCTGCCATCACCGTTCCAGGCGATTTTTTCCGCCCAGAACATCACGAGCCATCACCCCAAACGGTTCTTCCATCGTTGAAGGCTACGGTGTGTCAACTTGTACCAACTCCAGTGTCACGCCACGGTCCTGTCCGCACAACAGTNCATAATTGTTTTCAGTTGTTTTAACAAGTAAGCAAAGTAAATGTATATCTTTATGCAAACATTGGTAGCAAATTGTAGTGAAAAAAATGAGCTTCAATTTGAACAATTTAAGCTTTAAAAGAAGCTTGCATTGATTGTAGTTGTCACCTTCTTTCTCTGACTCTCGTCTTATGCGGCGTATTCGCTCATTGTGTTATTCTATTACGATGTACCTCGAAACAACACCTCGCTACATGATCATGTTTTTGTGGTGTTTTCTGTCGACCGGTGAAATGTTGCATGGTTTAAACAACAATAAATTTACTGTATGCCGTTATTTGCGTTTTCATCCAACTCATACAAACACACAACGTGCTCAATCAACAGTGTAATAAATTTAAAAACATTCTACTTGATTACATCAGGAATCGAAATCATACACCATACGGTTAAGAAGAAAATAATTTGAGACGTTTGGCCGAGTACGGCACCACAATCAAAACTTTTGTAGGTTTGTGCGCGCTCTACGCGTAGTGCAAACGGGCCAGAAGCCCTACACCCACCTATTTCTTGGCTCAATACAAGCAAAATGTATTATTCGTGAAAAAGAGCCCTAAAATAAATTCAAATCTTATCTATACTTTCCAATATTCAGAAGTATCAGACAGCTCCAATACACCACAAAAACTTATGCAGCTTTTCTCAAACAATGATTATTTAGTTGCAGTTTAGGCAATTTAATACAGCTTTGACGTACTTACACATCTGTTTGTTGCGCTTGTCTGTGCCAGCACAAAGCAAGCAATAACTGACAAAAGGTCAACTAGAAAAGTGTTTACTTGTTCTTTACGTTGACTACAGCGAGATATATTGCTTCAGATGAAAGTTTCAGGTGTTTCCCGCATTGCATATGCAGGTGAATATTCTTGACTAACCTTGGGAATTTTGCCAGCGCTAATAAAAATCTGCCCTTGCAGTAGGTTTGGCCAATTTTATACCAATACGAATGACACTTGTAATCGGACACGCTGACAACAAAAATTGTTGCACAGCTGACTGTAATATTGCGAACCCAGATGGTGTCGGCAGACTTATACATTTTGATTTGCAGATTGTTGATTGCATTAATGTTTATTCTGTTTGCAAGCCGGTGCATTGTTCAGAAAACATTAAAATTCCGCAAAGAATCTTTATGTTAGAGTGTTGAGATTGAATATAAATTAGTTGCTTTAGATGTTATGTTAACTTAATGCTGCATAATTTAGTCTTTATTACATCGGGCAAAGTAATGTCTAGTAGGTGTTACATGCAGTGTTGCTTGTGTTCCATATCTTGCCGTTGGCGCGCTTGGATACGTGCAAAAAGCGTGCGTGTAATCAGTGCGCCTTGTTTATGTGGCAGTTTTGTTGCGCATTACACTGCGTGTGACTTACTTTAAGTTGTGTCATGCGAATTCTGCAGTTGTGCGGAATCTGTATGTAAACGCTGTCATATCATCGTATAACATTTTATTGATTCTATTTAAATAAAGGATTGAGCATCAATGGTCACATTTTTAAGAAAATTTTGACACTTTACGTAATTGCATCTTTGGATTCATGTAATGTATGATAAAGAATAAAAGAATACAAAACGGATCTGGATTTCCATAGACCTAGCTGTCGTAGGTGGACCAATACAAGTTGGAGGCTACAGTAGGAATAAACTGTTGCTACCAGGCATAATGTATCAAGACATTTTTAGCACTTCCAGCAGTTTTATTATATTATGCCGACGTTACGATGTCCCATACGAGACACCTCCATCAGGGTAATGACACAAAATAAGAGCACAAAGTTTTGAAAGCAACAAGGGTGGTAAAACACATACAATACGCGGTGGTAAAAATACGTAGAGCGCACCAATGATCAAGTGATAACACCTAGCTTAATGGTGCAAAGGCTACGGATATTTTTTCGTCCGTTTTAACGTTAACGTGTCGGTGTGAGAATGTATGTTCAACAACTGCTAATGCCGATTTTTTTGCACCTTCTTTGGCCACATCCCCTTCATGTTCTTTTCGGCGGATTATGTCCGTTAACTTAGAAAGGTAAGGCAAAGTGAAAAAGCACGCTCTTTGGACTGAATCTTTTTCCGTGCAACCTTGCTTTTTCGGTAACTGATAATCCAGTTCGGGTAGCTGTTTAACCGCAGGGCCTCGTGTACCCTTCGTAATTTAGATTTACTGCACATAACATGCTACTGTCCATAATTACACCATTAACTTTTCTGCTGCCAAGGTGTTAACGAGGGAAACTGATTTTCACAAGCGAGGTTTCCTGGAGCCGTGGAGCATTCTCACACTAACACAATAAACTTTAAAACGGACGTTCTAATGCCGATAACTTTTGCACCATTGAGCTAGTTGTTATCATTCGACCACTGCGTTTTTTTATCACACCCCCCCCCCGCGTTTGGATCTATGGTGCCTTTGCGGTGCGACAGCATCTGGCGTA
The DNA here is from genome assembly GCA_003260075.1 of Phallusia mammillata. Classification (NCBI taxonomy): domain Eukaryota; kingdom Metazoa; phylum Chordata; class Ascidiacea; order Phlebobranchia; family Ascidiidae; genus Phallusia; species Phallusia mammillata. Next base: position 1,087 of record QLIY01003111.1, on the reverse strand, counting down.
GGGTTGACTTGTTTAATCTCTACCAAGACCCAAAAATCGGCCAACATGCGACGGATTACATCCGTTGACTTAGGAATGTATAGCAAAGTGACAAAAACACGCTCTTTGGACTGAATCTTTTTTCCGTGCAACCTTGGTTTTTCGGTCACTGATAATCCCCCCCCCCCTGATAATTTATGTCATTGCCCTGATGAAGGTGACTCGTATGGGACATCAGTACGTCGGCATACTATTATAAAAACTACTGGATGAGCACAAAATTTGTTAATGTGTAGTATGTTTTACCTTAGCACGCATGTTGTTTGAAATTATTAGTATGATGTAAATATATTTATGCTTATACGTTCCAAAGATTGACAAATTTATGTCAAAGATTTCAACGAAAGCCAAATTGCTACGTCTTTTTGGTGTTCCTTCAGGTGCCTGTTCTTTGATCTGTCCGGTTCTCTGATATAAAGGCTTTGGTTTAACGGGTGGTGGGACAACTGTAGGTACCTGAATGTGCTGGTTTGTTAGTAGACAAATACGAGAATATTTTATTCCTGTATACAGAACTTTCGACACCCCTGAATGGTACAGTTTGTTTAAGCGCGCATCACAAACCAACCAGTATTACAAGGTACCTACCGTTCAAAATNTATTACAAGGTACCTACAGTTCAAGATGAATATAAAAACAGATGTTCTAATGCCGATTAGCTGATTTACAACACTTATCTACGATTCACGTTATTATCTTCGTTTTCACTCCAAGGGTGCTAACGCCTATGTTGGGTAGCTGACATTACCCTGATATAGACACCCTGTATAACGCCCGACGACATATTTACATTTGCCAATCAACAAAAAAATTCTATGTTGTTTCAGCTCATAACATATTCATCGCAAATCAGTTCAACCATTTTCTGTATAATACCCTGAATAACTAATTTTAGGAGAGATGACATCAAAGGATTTTGGCTGTGATCAAAGGTATCTTGAAGGTGGAAATGTAAAACGACATATGCTGAAACACAGCATTAAAAAACTTCATCGATGTGATGTTTGTAAAAAAGCATTTGCCCAAAATTGGATTTTGAAAAGACACA
>QLIY01003110.1:0-13992 GCA_003260075.1 Phallusia mammillata | reverse complement strand
GATGAGACCTTATAGGTCGAAACAGTGTGCACTGTCTGCAGCTTATTAAAAATATATTTTTGGAAAAAAAGACAGATCGGTAATGGAGCTAAGGGGTTTCCAGAAAGAATGGACAAACTATTTTTAGTCGAAATAAGTGATAAACTTGTATGCCTTGTTTGTTGCAAACAAGCAGCAAAGAAAATATCAAATCTGCAGCGATAAAATATAAAACCACTTGTGTGCTTTGGGTATTTTTACACGGAATTAGAAAATAAAATAAAATATTGTGCAATTCATGAAAATGTTGTGCAATTCAAGCGGCCCGCAGTAGTAAGTAGGTTCCCCAGCCCTGGCGTAGATCCTCGAGTCTTGTACCATCATCCCCTGCCAACTGCTCTTGGACCGGGTCTAGCTCTTCCTTGTGTTGGCGTCCATAAAATCAGATCACTGATCACTTCTTCTTTACTTCTGTGGCGATGTCCAACAAATCTCATCCTCCTTTCTTTTATCACTGATGATATTTTAGACAAGTTGCCGTACAGACGCTTATTGGATTATTGCCTTCCAGTACATGTTTAAAACAACACTCAGCATTCGTGTGTATGTTCCAACTAGCTTCTTTTCTAGTTTTCTCGTTAGCGTCCAAGCTGATGATCCATAAAGCAGTGCGGATTCCACCACGGCTCTGAAAGACCTTTCTTACTTTGTTCAGACAGTGTTGATTTCCAAATAGCTCTTAGCGGAAAAAGTGCACGCCAAGCCTTTGCTATACTAACGAGTACATCTTTTTCTGCCGTGGCAATGCGGCTACCCAGAAATTCGAAGTCATCTACCTGCTTGAGAATTGTTCTTTCGATGTTTCTATTTGCCCTTTTTGATGATAGCAGATATATTCTGTTTTGGTTGCATTCGTATGCAAATCATAGCAGCTGGCTCTTCCAAAAGATTAAGTAGCTTTTGGGCATTAGCATTGCTATCTGATAAAAGAGCATACAGGTGGCTTACACCTCACTTGGCGCACCTTTTTATCAATCTTTCACGGGACTCAAGCGGCTGTAAACGGTTGTAACTGATGTGGCCTTTCATATCACTGATGATGACATGAGCATTAACGTTTGAATAATAAAGCATTTCGCTTTTTACGTCTATTTGAGCCGTTATTTTTCATCAATAAACTTATGAACAGATCCGTAGTGTCTCTGCCACTGAGCTACATCCCCAAGCGACGAGGATGGGATTCGAACCCACGCGTGCAGAGCACAGTGGATTAGCAGTCCATCGCCTTAACCACTCGGCCACCTCTTCGATGAGGAAAGATAATTTGACAACAAAACTAGTTTAATCGCGTGTTTCAATTTGAAATCGGAAGTTTTACTTTTCAAATATTTCGATTTATGCTGAAATGAAAATTACAAAAAACATGATTTGTCACATGAGGTTACTATAAGTCACATGAGGTTACCATGTGTCATAAAGGATAACTATGTGTCACATAAGGTTACTATGTGCCACAGAATAACACTATTCACGTTTGTACAGAAGTTTTATAAATCAGCTGCATTTCTTTCAATCTCGGCCAGAAGAAAGTCGAGGTCCTCTTTTTCGACTTGTTCGTTTGCGATTGTCATTCTAAAGAATGTCGGAATATTCGGGAGGGAAGTGTAACCAACCAACACTAAACCCGATATCTGCATTCTGAAAACAAGAATCAAATATTTCACGTTTGTTTTGCTACAATGCCCATGTTGTAATGGTCTTAAACAATTTAATACTTTACAATTAATCAACATTGCATAAAAGTCATGTACTTTATAGCAAGGATAGTTGTTTAAAAATTTTCACGTTTATGAAACCTGTAGAAATGTAGATAAACCGCTGTTTAAACTACTGGGGTTAAAATTGATTGGGCCAACTTTAGGTTCATTTCTGTAATCTGAGTAAATTAAAATCACCATACTTTCTCAGCTAAAAGTCAAATAAACCCGCGTTAGACAAAAAATAGAACCCACAATCAAAGAGTCAGTAACTAGTATTACTTCACTGATGATTACAATAGATTTTGTCGAATCTTTTGTGTACAAAAACTGTTGCACCCTTTGTTTGATAAATTCCGGTAATTTAAAAAGTGCCAAAATGAGTCCGTATGACAAGATTGTACCGAAAGTGTAAGGTGGTTTTATTTGAAAACTTAAAGTCAAACACACTGGAATTTAACATTGAACAAAAACTTCTGGTAAACGGCAAACAAACCTTTTCTTGACAATCGGGACAATCTTTCCAAGTTTCGTGAAAAACTCCTCGTTTTCGGTTTCTCCGCGCAAACTGGGAGGAACGTACCAGAACGGAACATTTGTAAATTCCAACTGAAATACAAAATAATAATACAGGGTTTAAGCTACAGGCAGTGTACACTATTTCGACCTAGAAGGCCTCATCAGTGCAGCTGGTGACAAGAGATAGGTCGTATTGGCTAGTGTAGCCATTCAACGGCATTCCAGTTTGTTGGTAGCAGGCTATACTAAATGTTGTTGGAACAAAATTGATAAAACAAAATCATCATTTTTAAAACTTTCTCTAAAATGTGTCTGTAAAGTTGGACATTAGGTTGAAAACCAATAAACCTAACTTTAAAATCAAGCAGAATACCACAAACAAACAACCGTTCCTGAATAATATGTTATATAATGATGAAATGATGAGTTTGTACCTCCGGAATAACAAGTCGAAAATGCGGATGATTCTTCACAGCTTCAGTTAAATACTTTGCGTTATCGAGAGCTTTGTCGATTTGCTTCTCAAAACCGGAATCTCCTCTTGACTTCCACATCACCCATAACTTGAACGCGTCACACTGAAAACAAACCAGGGATCAGATTCATGGGAATAATAACCAAAGAAATCCAGAACTCATTTTTAAATGGAATAATTTTTGTTTAATATTTTTGTAAACAGTAAAAACGACTGGACACCCAAGTTGATTTTTTGTCCGAAGATTGTTCACTTAACAAATCATCAATCTCTTTGTCTAACCTTAAACAGCAAATACGCAGTGATGATACGAATATTACCACGTTAGTTGCAATCTGTTTATGTAACAAGCTATACTATCAGCTTATTTCTGGGTCTCAACCAGTTGGCATTTACGTCCCAGTTGGTAGAGCGCGACTCCCAGAAAGACTCCTGTCGTGGGTTCGAATCCCACCGCATGCTAGATTTTTTAAGCGCACGCCTTGCCATATGTAATGCTTGGTGACCAGCTGATTTAGTATAGCGCCTTCAATGGGCCTGGCGTACTATGATTGAAAAAATGAATGTGCCGTGATCGCTGTTTTGCATCGACGCTTCAGGACTGAACCCAGTTATGAATTTATGTTCATCTTAGCTAAAGCATTTAATTTCGCTAGTTTAATTTTTATTCTCGTCTTTCATTCAATTTTATGCGTGGCCTATTTATCCCACGCATACGTTTTTACTTAGCTTTTTTAGTTACTATTTAAGTACTGGGGTTGTCAACACGTGCGTGATACAAGCTTAAAACTCACAAACAGTGTCCAGGCGTTACCAGGATTGGTTAACAAACTTAAATCTTCAAAAGGAAATTAGTGTGAAGCCCGTAAAACAAACAATAACAACTTCTGATTGGTTCAATAGTTTATCACATTGCAATTATGGGTTGCTCATTATTTAGAAAAGAGCGACAATGTGTCTAAAAATAACCGATTTTGTTTAAACCAGATTGGTTAAACTAAATTAAAGTCACCAACTCCCAAAGTTGAAAATATCAAATAAAAAATGATTGAACGCCCTTGCAATAAAACTGGCAGCCAAACGGCGGACTCAGTGTGAGCATAACACATTCAGGTGTTGCCCGTCCACTGAAGATTAAAATCAGGTAAGCAAATAAAACTCTTGTTATAGAATAAAAATGGACAACAAACAATTGTCTTTTTCCCCTTTCGTTTTCAATTAACTCTCCACTGTGCAAAGTTTATTGTGCAATTTTAACACATCCAGGCATTGCCCGCCCATCAAGGATAAAAACAATCAATTACCATTCAAACCATCAAAGTCCATTCTTCCTACCTTTCTCCCGCAAGCAACCAAACTTCTGCCAAGATCATAAGAAGTATCGTAAGGTTTATCGTCTTGAAACAGATAAGGAACGTTCAAGGAATGACTCTTCCGCAAAAGATCCTGAGTTTAATGAAGAAGTTGTTTAAACGAACAATAACATCTTTTGATTGGTCGAATGGTTACGATGCAGCTGCAGCGCGTTTAATCGTGATCCACTAATTGTGCCCTCCAATTTTTTGTGCTCTATAACGTTTAAACGTTGTGCAGCTATTTCCGACTTGGTGATTGTTTTAGTGCAATTGTGTCGCTACGTTGTCTTTCATCAAGTAAAATAAACTCAACTGAGCATCTTCCAATAAAAAACACGTCAATATGTCTGAAAAATTTGTTTCGTATGCAATTATGATCACGTGTTTTAAGGCTTGGTGACGAAAGGTTGGCATGGTAATGGCAAATAATATTTTTGATCTTTTTTCTTTCAAACGAAATCCGCTTCATCGTAGTAAAGTCACAAATAAATTTTGTTTTGAAAACTATCATCTGTTATAGTGTTATAGTGCGCCGCAAACAGAGATATAATTCGACTGAAAATCAATTTAAGGAAATGAAGATTTGTTTTTTGAAAAAAAAGAATAGCTTACAGAAAAAAAGCAAAGACTGTGTAAAAGAGTTTTTTGTTTAACAATGAGTGAATTTTAGTTAAACGTGAATATTTTGTACACAAAGTGAGAGTTGTTGCAGTGGTTATGCAAACATTGAAAAAAAACTTTTATGTTTTTGGAAGACACCAAACGAGATATTTTTACTTTGTTCGACAAACCTTTTCTTTAAGAAGCAGAACCGATGTTTGAACAGGAGCCGCCATCAGTTTATGTGGATTCCATGCGAACGAATCGGATCTGTGAAAATATTGGGATGTGAGAAAGAAATAGGGTTGAAACGAAACAATGGGAGTTCTAAATTACTAAGACAGTGGTTCTCAAACGATGTGCTCTAGAAAAGGGTCAAGTATGTACAAAAATAACCCAAAAAACGTTAATTTAAATGAAGTTATTTTCAAATAAATTACGAATTTTCAAACATAATTTGGGTTATATGGGTACACCGAGGAGTAAAAAAAGTTTTTGGAAACACTGCACTGGTATCTCGTGTTAATACAAAAGCTAATATTGTGCAATGAAACGCGCCAGTTACAGAGAGAACGTATTCGAAGATTCTAGACTAGGTTTAAGCATTTCCACATCATTATGATTGGACAAACGGAAATACACAAAAGCTGTCATATTAATCTTTTTTAAATGAATTTCAAAAAATTATTTACAATCTTAAACAAACAACAATGACCTTTCCACCCCGTTGCAGAGGTGTTTGTGTTTTTCCGACAACAAGGCTGACCCGCCCCATGCTCCCTGGGAAGAGAATGAAAAAGTTTAGTAAAATATCAGAAAAAAAACGAAATAAAATTCATCCAACTTACATCGACATGCAACCAGATGTTATGACGTTCACAAATGTCAGCGATTTCGTTGAAAGGGTCAAACGCACCAAGGACAGTCGTCCCCGCAGTCGCTGTAACGAAAAACGGGGCGGCCCCCTATAGAAACAATAATGAGGTGAGTAAAAATAGTTGAAAGCAAAAAAGTGACAATATTTCCATAGTAATAAATAATACTTTATGAGGATCTTGTCCACGTAATATTGGGTAAAAATCCTGCATGTAGGAAGCGCTATGGTTGACTGCAAGGAGCTCGTTAGGAAACCCGCTTGAAGCGTGCTAAGTCTTGCATGTGTGACAAAAAATATTGAGCAAACAATTTGTGTTGAGTTATTCATTTAACGCTAAAAACAAAAAGTTTGGAGATGCCGGGGATTGAACCCGGGGCCTCACACATGCGAAGCGTGCGCTCTACCACTGAGCTACATCCCCAAGCGACGAGGATGGGATTCGAAACCACGCGTGCAGAGCACAATGGATTAGCAGTCCACCGCCTTAACCACTCGGCCACCTCGTCGACAGGTTTCACACAAAAGAAATTGACAACACAATTAGTTTGATCGCTTTAAATCGGCTAAGAAGTTTGAAAAACATTTTAGTCTTTTTGATTTGTTCTTAAAGCATTTTTTATTGCGTTATTAGGACACTTCAATAGATCTGCACCTGAAAAGATACAAATTAAACATTTTAACCCAAAAAAGAACAAAGCCAACTTTTTCTTTCGCTTCTAAAATTGATTTTTCCAGATCTTCCGGGATCATTTTCCCACGTTCGTCACACTTGACTGGTTTGCAGTTAGCTTCGCCAAACCCGAGAAGTGCTGAATTTTTTTGAGCCGAATAATGAGATTGTTCGGAACAGAAGTTGACCAACAGAGGTAAACCACTGACCCCTGTGACCTTACTGTCGGGGAAATTTCGGATTCGAGCAACGTTCATTGCCAGCATATTAGAGTATGAGCCGCCTGCAAATATACGGAACCAGTAGATGGCAGTACAGCGCTCAACAACGTTTTTATCCCGTACGTTGCACTTGCAAAACATTAAAAACTCGGCGAAACACCTCCAATCAAATCAATCCGGTCTGATACACTTTTCCATGGCGATAAGAGGCATGTCTGAAAAATCTACCTCTGGTGCGGTGGGATTAGAACCCACGGAAACAAACTTGCTTCTTACGGACAGTCAGGAAACAAAAATGCATTTTGCGTGGAAAATAAACGATACTTCTACTTAGGTTTAAAATTAAGTTTCCACAAGCCACAAAAACGATTTGAAATCAACACAACACAGAAGTACATTACCTGGGTTGAACGTTCCCTCTCCACCCTCGTATCCAACAAACTTCAACATGTGTTTGACAACTTCTAATTCAATCACAGTTAAAGCGGGAGAAATCTCGTATGTGTGTCTGGAAAATGAGAAAAGTTGGGAAAGACTTGTAACATGATAAAGGCGTTAAAAGAGAATCATGCGTGAACTAGCAAATACGAAAAGAATCAAAATGGCCAAAACCAATAACGTCATTTTGTTTCGTTTCGTTATGAAGCAAAAAGTTTGGAGATGCTAGGGGCCTCACACATGCGAAGCGTGCGCTCTACCACTGAGCTACATCCGGGGGGGGGGGGGGGGGGGGGGGGGGGGGGGGGGGGGGGGGGGGGGGGGGGGGGGGGGGGGGGGGGGGGGGGGGGGGGGGGGGGGGGGGGGGGGGGGTAACCACTCGGCCAACTCGTCTTGCAGTAAACCACGCAATTGCCAGGTTTCACGTTGGTAACTGACAAAAATTGAATTTATTCTGTTCTATTCACGTGCAATTCTGAGTGTGACGCCCCAGAACCTATTCTTACACTGTTTCATGTCCTGCTGCTATGTTATAAAGTTACCAATGTTGAACTCACCCTTGTGTGTTGAGCGCATCAAGCATAATGCTCCCGGCAAATCCATAAGAATCCAAACCAGCAAAAAGTTGGTTGAAAAACCGCGGATGTCCTGCGATACAAATTCACTGGACCGAAAAACACGTTTGCCAAATCGAGATTCGACAATTTACTGCAAAATCTCGTCACGCCTCACAGCGCAACCATTATAACGTTTGAAGCAAAATTATCCACAGAAAGTAATAAAGAAATTTGTTTTGTCTAAAACTAAAATTTAGAAGTTCATTCAGTTTTAAATTTTTCCAACAGTTTCTTACACAACAATATAAGGAGGATTGTCATACCGTCCTTATTCCTATAAGAAATGTCCTTGTTTTTGACTTAAGTCCTAACTTTGTCTTAAGCTTATTTTAAACAATTGCAAGTGTATAATACCCGCTACGAGTAAAAGTAAACCTGAGCTGTCGTAAGATGCTCAAAGTATTTTTTACGAACAAGGAGCTGCTGGAACAGATTGTTTTTGGCAAAAAAAATAAGGCATGTGACATGTCATGGCTTGTAAAAATGCAAAGATTTGCTCAAAAACATTTGTTTCGTTTCGTATGAAGATTTAATTGTTTGGTTGTCCTTATTTTTGGTTTCAAGTCGATGGCAACCCTGCATATAACTAAGTAAGTAGTTTTCTCACGAACCTTAAACTATTTTGTGCAAGATTAACAAAACGTTTGTGTTCATGGAATAACATGAACACAACCCACCTGTATTGACGCTGTTCTCAAACACTTTCTCGCAAAGTTTCAAAAGTTCGCCGTTGCTTTCCCCCGCTGGGTGGAGCCCGAGGTCAATCCGACCTTGAATTTCTTGGGGAGTGCGAAAGTTGAGGACAGGGGTGCATCTGTCACGTGACTTTTGCACCGTTTGTCGCATGGATAAGTCAAATACATCTGAAAGTGACGACGTGAAAGTCATTATCGATATCTGTCCAGTAAGTGCAGGGATTGAACCAGTGCCGAAAAAGGGGGGAAATGGGGGTGTAGCAGACCCCCAACAACAGAAAAATACTTTAAAATTATGTGCTTCTCTCAATATTCTGTGCATGAGTATCGATAAAAATGTTCTCCTCTTTATAGTTTATTGGTAAACAGAGACAAAGTGTTTTAAAAATGAATGAGTTCATAAATTTCCAAATAGTAAACTTGTAGTAAACTGAAGCATTCAGTGCACCTGAATCAATCTGTGTTTTTCGTTTTGCAATGTATTGTACATAATATCAATAATAACATCTTAACTTAATTCTAATTGCGACCGAGAAAAGTGTCGAATAGTTTTTAATTTAAGCCCCACACTAAAAAGTCTGCCAGACTGTAATGATTTGTTTGCATAACAAACGCCCTGTACATAGTGTGCCAGACGGCAGCACCTTCTGTTATACAAACCCGCAAAACTTCGCAGAATCCACACACAACTGCTGACGCCGCGTGGCAAGGTTTTGTGATGACACAGTTGTATGACGTCATAATTACACTTCTTTGTATACCACATTGACAATAATGCTGATTGTTACATAAGAACATTTACTTTGCCTCAAGGTATTACAAACATAGTGGTGTCTTGTATATAATGCTGTAGGGATTAAAAACACATCTACAAAAGCAGTTTAACTTGCTCACCCTTCAAAAATTTGTCTTCTTCTGCATGACTTGCTTTTGAACTGGCCATTCTGCCACACTGCAAAACAAAATGGCGAAAAGTAATCAATCACTACAGCAATTGTTGAAATCTAAACACAACACTGCTTTGCTCATTTTTCTTGTAATCAACCAACCGTTACCTTTATAACTTGTCTTATCTGTTGGCTTCTAAGAATTCCTTGAAAATAACAGTTTAAAATCATAACTAGAGTTTTATACAGTTCCTAACACAGCCATTTCAAACTGCTGAATAAGCCAGTTTCCTCGGCTGTCAGTAACAGGCAAAGTCAAATATTGGCTGACTGGTAGACTCTGTAAACTTGTCGGGCAAGTTCTGCTTTGTAAATAAAAACTGACGATGCTAGTGCTTTTTTTAAACCCTTACAGCTTAATACATATTCTAACATATCAAAGTCTTTATATAACAATAACAATTCATTACAATTTGTCCTTGAACATTACAGCAGTAATCAACAAAAACACTGACAGTCTGGTGAAGAATATGCCGCTTGACGTTTATATACGCCAAATTGGAGCACAATGCCTGTCTCCTTCGATAGCTCAGTTGGTAGAGCGGTGGACTGTAGTGGCAAAGCCTCAGAAATCCATAGGTCACTGGTTCGAATCCGGTTCGAAGGACATTTTTTGTGCTCTTTTTTTTTGTTATCTTTTGGGGGGGGGGGGGGGGGGGGGGGGGGGGGGGGGGGGGGGGGGGGGGGGGGGGGGGTTGGCAAGTGGGTTAATGGTTTAAATCATTAATGTAATAACTGGAAAGAGATTTGAAAACTTAAGGGCAGGAACTTATTTAATTTTTACATGTGGTTTTCAAATAGACACTTTAGATCTGGGAATGTGTCGGGAAATCTAGCGTCTTGTAGCCTAACCTAGAGTAGTTCTCACAATTTTTTTCGTGAGGGACTTCTAGATTCTTTCGAACTGATTTATCAGCAAGAAATAAAGGGTATGTTAGGGTTGCCGTATTTTATGATACACAATCCCTGACAAAATTTATCTCAGTTGCGTTAACCCAGGGGTTCTCAAACTGTTTCGTTATTTCCTCTAAACGGTCTCTTTGCCATTATTTCGAGGGCTTGTACTGTGGTCCTTAAGCCTTAATGTGTTTTTCAGAAAAAGGAAAATTGATTGCAGGATTTTAGCTAGTTATGTAAAGTTCTGCATAACAATGATCTAAATCTGACATTACAGAACAAGACAAAAACATTACCATTGTGCGCGAACAATTGCATTTTTGTTAGTTGGGCAATTGGCATGCAATGTTTGGCAATTGAGACGGTCGATTCTCAATTTCCCTTTAAACTTATTTAGTTGCACAAATTGACGCTAAATTAGAACATAAAATTACTTCCAGCTTTTTGCTGTCCCCGCAAAATTGCCTCACGGAGCCCTGTAGGATCGCGGACCCCAGTTTGAGAACCGTTGGGTTAGCCTTTTTTTGCGATCCAATTACTTCTATTGCGGAATAAATTTAGATCTAGAATATTCGGAAGTCACACGGACAGCGACACGAGAAAACGTTAGATACGATACTCTGATCTATGTTAATTAGCTTTTTTTACTGGCTTCTGTTTAGTTAAGTTTATTAGGCTAAGCTCACTACTCTTACTATCCTTGAAACAATAAGCACATATATCTACATTTTTAAACTCTACATTTTTACGCACCAAAATTTTGCAGTAGACCTCTCGACCATATAAATATGCATAGTATATAAGCATAACATCAACAATTGTGTTTTTATACCGACGTTTCGACGTTATATGCAGGNTTTTTATACCGACGTTTCGACGTTATATGCAGGTCGTTTTCATCAAGGTAAATAACACTGAATGTCCGTGGTGCAGTGTCATGTGAGAAGTATATTTTACAACCACGGGCCACTAGGAATTCAGTACGAGAGATGGAGACAACAATCGCGTATAATAACAGCCTGTTGACTTTTTACCCTACATAAATGCCTACTTAATTTACTGAAGTAACATCAGACATCTTTTGGCATCGTATTCAAATGTATTTGGGCGGCCTTCTTCCACGTTACAACTTTTCATCCATACAAGGTTCGCCATGATTTCATTCGCTGACGTCACTAATGGTTACGTGACGCATGCGGTAAAAGGAAAACAAGTTCACTTTCTAAACTCACCACTGGGGCTTCGCGTTCTGTTCAGGTTCGTTGAATGGTCGCATGGTTGTCATTTAATGTGGCAAAACCGGTTTCAGAGTTAAACCATTCCGAAATGCCGTTATATTCGCTTTAAGGTTAAACGTTTATAAATTAAGTAAAGGGGCCGTTTATGCGCGTAGTAAGTAACCCAGAACCTTGTTTAAAAAATCCGCAAAAATAATATAAAGGGCCGTGCACACCCTCGATATTATATAGTGCGGCGAAAAAAACAAGTTCAGAATAAAAAAGAATAAAAGGGGAGAGAAAAAAAGGAAACAAAAATAGTAAAAATAAAACAAGGTTCTGGGCAAGTCCCTACGTTTTAAAATCGTCTCAAGAAAATGCAATTAACAAACCTGTTATGTCACTATGACGTCATACAGTACCATGATCATCAATCCGGCGGTGGTCATTGTGACGTAACAGCTGCAAAATACGTCAGTGGTGACTATTTTATGTAACAGAAAATATTTAAGCTATTTCAAGTAACAAAATAAATTGTAAAGATGCCCTACATGTTTGTGTTACGACTAACAATAGATTTGCATGAAGTGGCAAACCGAATTGTTAATGTACCCTTCTATAGAAGCTTAGTATTACTGAAAGCGATAGATTACAGCTAGGCTATTAGAGGCGTTATACCGAATCAAGGCGGTCTTTCAAGCATACAAACTTCGAGCTCTATTATTCATATACGAGTGTGTCGCATTCCAAGCATGGGCGTCCGCAGCGGGGGGCAAGAGGGGGCGCGTAAATCCTACTTCCGTTAAAAATCGTTTGCCAACCTACCACATACTTCAGTGATGTTTAATATTGTGTTTATTGCAACTACTTTGCTACATTGGGATTGGCAAGAAAGAGTATCACTGTCAGATGATTTTTGTTCGGAAATACCGTTTATCGAACGGCGATGTGACGATAGTTTGCCCTCCCCTGTATTTTTTCCTGCGGACGCCCATGATTCCAAGTATTTATATTAGATGATTAGAAACTAGTACAGTGCTGATTTAAAAAAAGAACTTTCTAATCATTAATATCGGAAAGATAAAATGTTCAACTACAGTCAGTAACATCACGTACTACGGGTTGTCAAATACTGAAACTTAAAGAGCGTTGCTTCAAGTAGGTAATTTCGATAGGCATAAAACACAAAAACCAATTAACCTTAGTCAAATTGTTTCGCAGTTAACCCCAAAGTATGTATAGATTGCTACCAACGCTCTGATAAGCTAAATAGGAAACCAGCAATTCATTTTCTAACCATTTACACTGTCAAGACGGTTCGTAAAAGCGACTGTTTACGACATCTTACGTTTAATAAGATGCATAACTATGTGCCGTTATTAATAGTACATTTAATATTCAACCTTAAATATTTAAACTGTATTTACCATGTACCCAGTATTACAGCGTGTATGTTATAAGTGTACAGCGCTTATGAATGCTAACATGTTAAAGCCGGGTTTAAATTCAATAATTATGTTGTAACTGATTGTTTAATCTACCTACAGTCTTATATGTTTAATATATACCTTATATACTTTGTGTCATAAAGTGTACATGATCAGATAGTAAAGTTATCAAGGATAACAAAGTATATTACACCACTAAACGATGTTAACACTAAATTATTCGTTTTTTTAACTTATATGTTCAAACTATACCACATACACCCTATGTTAAAGCGTGTATGTAATGAGACTATAGGAACAAAATAACATCGTGTTTATTCCAAACTTACGTGAGGCTTTTTTTTACTTCCAGCAGCTCCCGTCTTTAAAATGGTGTGAAATCAGCTCCTTGCCTTTTATATTAACCTTGACGCCCCTGCAAGTCAGCTTCGGAATCCCAATCCAGCTGTGTGTGGAGTTTTCGTTTGCTCAATCAAGCAGTCACGTGTTTTGATCAACCAATCACCTACTCCGGAAAGAGATAATTAAACGTTCTTGTTAGCGGCAAGATTAAACTAATACACTAATAAAATAAGTGTTCTGTCTAAAAGACTCGCTAACTTTCCAGAATATATTTTATAGCATTTTGGTGTCTGGCAAATAACATTAACTTTAACGTCAAAACATTTTATTAATTTGTAGTAAAACAATTTAATTCACAAAGGACGATTCCATAGGGCAAGTCTTGTCAGGATTTTGCTTTTGCACCGAGTAATTCTCTAGCGTCACTGTGCGGATATAATAAAAATATTAATTTACCACTTTATGACAGCAGAGACACGCACACTGCATTTGTCACTTCACGGTTATTCAGCTCTATTCGGGTTCACTTTGTTTTGTTTTTAGGGGTTCGGGTTTGGTTCAGGTTTTATAAAATGCTTTTTTGGGGTTCGGGTTTTGTTCCGGTTAGGGCAAATTTCCTTGAACCGGTTTGCGGTTTTAAACCGCTTCAATTTTTTTAATTATACCCATTATCTACCTGGCCTTATATCTAATTCAAAAGAATTTTGACCATAAACTGTTATTTTTGGCACACCTTTAAAGTGTAAAAAAATCGCACAAGATATAAAAACAGACTGCATTTTTTACTGGTTTGGTTCCGGTTCGGGTCCAACGGCAAACAAAATATGGGGTTCAACTCCGGTTCGGCACCCTGGATAGAAAAGCGTAGAAACCTGGCTAAAACAATCAGATTGTAACTAGGGATGGCCCGATAGTACTGTATCGGCGCCGATACCCGA
>QLIY01003109.1:0-13998 GCA_003260075.1 Phallusia mammillata | reverse complement strand
TCAGTAAAAGTCAAAAAACTGACGTCGTTGTTAGACGTCGAAACTCCTAAATTTTGTTGCATTTTAGACCAAAAAATCTTAGTGGAAACGACGTCTGGTCCGAACCTCATTTCGACGGCGCGGTGCCTGCTGGGTCTTATGTTTACTAGCACTATAGTTACCGCCAGCGGACGACGGTTGACGTAGGGCAGATAATATTACACGAAAACAGTCCCTTAATCGGATTTTTACGAAAGTTTTGGCATTATAGTAGAATACCTCTGTTTAAGAGGGTAACGCCGGTGGAAATGATATTTTTGGTATTTTGCCGTTTTGGGAGCTCATTTTAAAGGGCAGGGGACCCAGCGGCCGACCTTCAAGCTGTAAAACGTATCCTGGTCGCATAATTAGCTAAAAGGGACATGCTTTTTTTCTCGACAGTTTGTGGGGTACTGGGCTCTGACAAAGGGCAAGCATCAAACCAAGTACAAGATGTGAACAAGGTTGAAAAAGTGAAAAGGAAATCAATAGTTAGCGATGATGTCAAGTTGTTTAAAAAATATCCGCTAAAAAAGGGGGTAATGAAGGTTTTAGTTCAGAAAAGGGGCGAAAGTAAATCACAATTGTGTGCAACAGATGAAGCAGCGAGAAAGTGTTTGGCTTTTTCAACAACCCCTAAGCCTGCATTTGGAAAACATGGTCAAGTAAATAAATCAAACCAGTGTCTTTGTGATTTTTTGGCAAAATTTCTCCTTGTCAACCACCCCACTTGGCGAGAAATCAGGTTAAAGAAGAGCATTTAGCAGCAAAAATCTTTCCATCAAAACCTATTGATTGTCTGACGGGGGGGGGGGTAGTGATGACACTGCACCTTTGCTACATAAGACTTATGTTTTTTCAGTGCTGCTAATTAAAGCATGTTTGTTGCACAGAGAGTGTTCGTGGAAATTATCCCGGGATTACGGAGGCGAGTGTGTTTTAGAAAATCGGAAACTATCTGAAGCATGCGAAATCCCGAAAAGGAGGAATGCCACCTAACAAATAATGTTATATTTTATTCAACGTGTTTCTTCGTTGATTGTTCTTTCAATTTTCTTTTAATAAATTTTCCATTTGTTATACAGGTATTGTTGAAGTTTGTGTTCAACCTTAATATGTATTGCAAAAAGTCGTCGGTAATAGACGCGATTTCAACGTCAGTAAAAGTCAAAAAACTGACGTCGTTGTTAGATGTCGAAACTCCTAAATTTTGTTGCATTTTAGACCAAAAAATCTTAGTGGAAACGACGTCTGGTCCGAACCTCATTTCGACGGCGCGGTGCCTGCTGGGTCTTATGTTTACTAGCACTATAGTTACCGCCAGCGGACGACGGTTGACGTAGGGCAGATAATATTACACGAAAACAGTCCCTTAATCGGATTTTTACGAAAGTTTTGGCATTATAGTAGAATACCTCTGTTTAAGAGGGTAACGCCGGTGGAAATGATATTTTTGGTATTTTGCCGTTTTGGGAGCTCATTTTAAAGGGCAGGGGACCCAGCGGCCGACCTTCAAGCTGTAAAACGTATCCTGGTCGCATAATTAGCTAAAAGGGACATGCTTTTTTTCTCGACAGTTTGTGGGGTACTGGGCTCTGACAAAGGGCAAGCATCAAACCAAGTACAAGATGTGAACAAGGTTGAAAAAGTGAAAAGGAAATCAATAGTTAGCGATGATGTCAAGTTGTTTAAAAAATATCCGCTAAAAAAGGGGGTAATGAAGGTTTTAGTTCAGAAAAGGGGCGAAAGTAAATCACAATTGTGTGCAACAGATGAAGCAGCGAGAAAGTGTTTGGCTTTTTCAACAACCCCTAAGCCTGCATTTGGAAAACATGGTCAAGTAAATAAATCAAACCAGTGTCTTTGTGATTTTTTGGCAAAATTTCTCCTTGTCAACCACCCCACTTGGCGAGAAATCAGGTTAAAGAAGAGCATTTAGCAGCAAAAATCTTTCCATCAAAACCTATTGATTGTCTGACCTTTCAGGTGGGAAATTGGGATTATTTTAATTCTGTGGCAAAGCCCGTAGTGGTAAATGCCAGCACTCAAACGCCATCAATGAGAGCTCTCAGACAAAAAATTCAAGCAAAAGGCTTAAACCTAAAAGCCCCCTCTCAACCAAAAGGGAAATCGAAAATGAACACAAACGATTTCGGCTCAATCACTGAGGACAGTAAAAACTTTGCTACAAAAAAGACGAAAAAGAGGTCGACAGTCCACCTGAGGAGAATAAGGTCCATGCCATAATCAATGAAGAAAAATAGGTTGACTGTCCACCCGAGGAAGAAGAAAAACAGGTCGACTGTCCGCCTGAGGAAGAAGAAAAAGGGGGGGGGGTGGCAAAGCCCGTAGTGGTAAATGCCAGCACTCAAACGCCATCAATGAGAGCTCTCAGACAAAAAATTCAAGCAAAAGGCTTAAACCTAAAAGCCCCCTCTCAACCAAAAGGGAAATCGAAAATGAACACAAACGATTTCGGCTCAATCACTGAGGACAGTAAAAACTTTGCTACANGTGTGTTGTTACAACACACCGGCTTTTCTAGTGTTGTGGAAGAAAAAAAAACGGTCGAGTGTCCGCCTGAGGAAGAAGAAAAACAGGTCAAGTGTCAACCTGAGGAAGAAGAAAAACAGGTCGACTGTCCACCTGAGGAAAGTGAGGTCCATAAAATTGCAACCCATGACACCAGCAAAGGGGGGGGGGATCTGAGGAAAGTGAGGTCCATAAAATCGCAACCCATGACACCAGCAAAGCAGAGAAAAAGAGAAAAAGTAAGCGACGTTGTTGTAAGTTTTGTTGTATACAGTGAAAGCATTTGTCAACATGCACAGCCATCAGCAGCAGCACAAACAGTTTTGATTAACTTTGTTTTAATCCAGTAAAACCGTAACAACAATTTGCTTGCCCATCGCAGGGAACGAGAGGCCGACCCGTGCTCATTTTCACCGCCATTAAACCACCCGTTAAAGTACTTCTTGTTTTCGTCTGCGTGCTTGTTGCGCATATTGTTCGCTAACAAGCAAAGAAATAGATGGCGCTTTTACGCATCGCCGCACATGGCAGCATGGCCGTGCGCTTGGCATTGATTAGAGTTTGCTTTCGTTTGTTTTGATGTTTTTGATACATTTTCTATCGTTTTATGTGTCATTTTCTGGTCTACGCGTATGTGCACAAACATGACAAAAGTGAAGTAATAAGTTTTTGCTGCCAACAAAATTTCGTTGTTTTGCTGCTTGCGAACAACGTCACAAAACAAGAAGACAAAATCATTGTGTAACCCTTCAGTGTTTTGATATTTAGCAAATAATTTTTTTTAGCGACCACAGAACCGGGGGGGGGGGGGGTTCGATCAAACCCCGATAAGAACCACTTGTAGGAATCAGAGTGCAAGATTTGTTTGCATACTTTGATAAGGATCCATGTTGAGATAGTCATAGGAATTGCTAAAACATACAAGATATTACATACAAGGGGGCACTTATGGTTAAAAATATTTTTTTGGTGTTTTTTTTTATTTTAGTTGATTCAGAATCAAAATTTACTACTGATTCCAAATATGTAATTATTTTTTTCACATTCTAACGCCTTTTTACTTGAATTTGATGTTTTTGGGGGACACCTCACAAATTTGCAATATTTCTTGCAGTTTTTTCAATGGCGGTTGCCCTTTTCTTTGCACAAACGGTAAAAAACAGTTAGAAATAGCGCCACCTGTTGTGGTGTAACAACAAACAGCTTGAAATAAGGGTTTTAGTTGCAGATTTCCAGATTAATGAGTTTATAGGTTGTGTGCTATGTAAACAGGTAAAGTTGAGGCAGTTTCATTTGAAAAGAGGGGGGGGGGGTTTTTTTTGAGTAGTTTACACTTGTTTTTGTTTTTTTAACTGATGACAAACATTTTGTTTGCTAGGTTTTATTGTGGGTTTGGGTTATCAACTATCTTTAATGCTTTTATTTTTGACAGAATAATTTTGGCTGCCTGTTTTGAAACTACTGTAGTGTCAAAAAATGTTGAAAGGTGAAGAGTGTATTAGTTTGACACATTCAGGTAACAGCTTTTACACACTCAGCAGCAGACAGTCTTATCAGCTGAATCTGCTGTGATGGTAAAAACTGACAACAAAAGTAAACATGTTACAAATGCTTCTGAAAGAAAGCTTCATAACAGTTACTTTCCGAAGTGCACAGTGCAGATAGCATGGATTGTACAACTCAACCTAAGTACTGCTGTACAAGTCAACAGAGTACTGGATACCAAATAATTGACTTTCAGTGTCTTTCAGAAGATTGGGTTTCTAAAGTGTGTTTGACAAGCTTAAACTGTCTTCAATTATTGGCAATACAACATTACTTTTCAAGGACGAAACAAAAATGAGTTTATCTAATCACTCTGCTTTTGTTAAAAAGCATGAAGTAAAAAAGTTTCAACAGTCTCTAGGGACATGCGTCTTTGTACCTGGGAGCTGCTAATGCACAGGTAGTTAAAAACCAATCACAATGTGATATTACATGAGAAATGTGGAGATGGATGCTACAACTATATTCCTTTTCAAGTGTAGTTTTTCAAATGCGTTTTTCTCATTATCAACTTTTTGATGGCAAATTTGTTACTGCTCCACCTGCTTATTGGATTTTGGTAAAATTTGGCACAATTGATATTTAGGGTGTCTTCTATTGATTAATGGAGCTTTTTGTAAAAACTTTGTTTGTAATTAATGTTATGCCCACAAGTTCACAGAAAAAACTAATTCTGTAGGTTCGCTTGTAAAAATTGCATTTTTTTCTGGTGGGATGCCTTATGTTTAAAATCCCTCCATTACCCTTTTTTAACTCAACAGCTTTAAAGCCTTTTGACTTTTAGGGATTTCTGTTGAAATGTAACAAATATTATTTTTTGTGTTTGAGTGTGTATTTTTCTAATGTGTGTGCCAATAGCCCAAATTTGATGCCATATTCATGAATAAAATTTCCTGACCTTTCCAGCAATATATGGTTTATGAGGCTTCGTACTTATGTCTTGGAAGTTATGAACACATAAGCGAACCTAAGTAAAAAAAAAATTCTAAACAGAAATCCTCATCATGCTGTGCCTGTCAAATAAAATTATTTTTGTTTGTTTCATGTTGACAAATTTTAGGCAATAAGTGTTACATTTTTGTGTGTGTGCCAGTTAGGTTTTGGCAGTGTTTTGTATGTGGGTTGTATATAGGACTATCTTGCCGTTGCATAAAAAGATCCATGTTTTTATTTTATTTAGGTGTGTGTGTTTTTGACAGTATTTATGATTACCAACAAACTTGGACTCTGTGAATACATTTTTGTAGTTTGTTTCTTACATCATTTTACCAAATGGCAACGAAACAATAACAGTGGTAAAAAAGATTTTAAACAAAAATCAAGAGCCCAAAAGTACATGATAATGTATTTTTATGTTATCAACAAAATATGTAGTATATAAATACTTAAACCAGTGACCTATTCACAATTTTTTCTGCTACTTACGGTAGCCATAGTTTGACATGAAAATGTTGCAATTTGGGCAACATACGATCAGTGAAAACATGCTTATCAAAGGGTACATTTTTCACAAACATATCTTTAAATGCATACACCACAAGGTAGCAGTGCTGCTTATTAGCAATGCCCACTAATCTCTATAAACACTGGTTTGCGCTACTCCGTTGAACGGTTGGGTGATTTTTGAAGCTACAAAAGGAAGTTCCAAAAATACATTGCGGGCAATGGGGAAGAGCGTGGAAAAAAGTCGATAAATCGTGTTTTAAGCAATTTTTGCAGATATGGTTTGTAGTTTAATAGGACGCATGTATTCCAGTGTGTAATAACCAATAAATATGCGTAGACTGACTGTGATGTGTGTTAGTGTAGATGTGCTGGAAATACGCTATTAGGTTAGTGGTGAAATAAATCGTTACTGAGTGGTAATAAATATTTTATTGTGCAATATAAATACTTTGCGTGCGTTCATCTATATTTAAGACATAAATCCGACAAGAATGGCTCTTTCCTTCACACAAGACTGTGATACTTCATTTAGTATCACCTTGTGCTGATCCAAACTGCTGTTTTTGATTGTCACCAAAGTCTTGGGGCTAAAATGTGACTGTTTTAAGTTTTTTTGTAGTCGGTTCAACAATATTTTGCTTGTATGTTACACACCATAAATCGAGTAAGCTCACATTTTTTAGCTCATTTAATATACCCTTATCAGTTTGCATCCAACATGTGTGGAATAAATTTTTGTTATAATGTTGTAAATTCTCAAACTATAAACTCTTAACAAAATTCTAATATCTCAAAGAGATATATGTGCATATAAATGCATTTAAGACTATCATAGCAGTTAGGGTGGACAAGTATATCTACCCAAATGAGTTGCCTATTTATGTAGGCTATTATTTCAGTCAGAGTCATGAGATATTATTTTTATTCCACTTAATAAGCAATTTTCTGCAAAAAACGCATACACAACACTTTTTACCAACACTTAAATTCTTGCTAAACAGGAATAAAGGCAAAATACAATTGCACCAGTCAAGTTCAAACAGATATCCTATAATTTATTGTCAGATGCATCACCATTATTGGTTATCCCATTATAACAGATTGTGCATTCACAACATAAAAAACCTTAAAGTTGTTTAAGTTTAAAATGTGCAGCATATCACAGGCTATATGTCATAAATGATTACAAAACATATATAGTGCAAATGAAACAGTATACACACACAAAATATTTAAAGTGATTCCAATCCCTTTGAACTGTATTTGTTGTCGAAAATGGCGTATTGTAATCCTGCAGTGTCATCAAGCTTGAGAGTTTGGGAAGAGACTACAACATTTCCACTGGATTTTATCGGAGACAATTAATGTTGCTTATTGGAGAAACATAAACCCTATTGTGTCTGAAATGTTCACAAACAACTTCATGAGAATTGTTAAAATTTATAATATTACTTATTTTATAATAGATAATAAACACCCAAATCAAATTCACTCGATCAAGAAAAAAAGTCAAATACTGTTAAAAATATTTTGAGCAAAATAGTTGAAATATTGTATTATTACTTGGTGTGTTTAAGTAAAACGTTCAAACCACTTGTTCCTCAGAATTTCCAGGAGTTTGATGACAGTCAAAAACAGCAGTTTGGATAAGCAAGGTAATGCCATACAAAGTATCACATCATCTTGTGTGAAGAAATTAAGCGCTTGTGTGATTTAAGTCCTAAATACAAAATACTTAAAAAAGCACGAAAATTTCTTATATTGCACGATAAAACATTTATTACCACCCAGTAATGATTTATTTCAACACTAACTTAAAAACGTTTTAATTCCCAGTACACTTACACTAATACACATCACAGTCAATTTACGTGTATTTATAAGTTATTACACACTGGAATAGATGCGTCCTATTAAACTACAAATCATATGGGGGGGGGGGGCTTAAACCTAAAAGCCCCATCTCAACCGAAAGGGAAATCGAAAATGAACACAAACGATTTCGGCTCGATCACTGAGGACAGTAAAAACTTTGCTACAAAAAAGACGAAAAAGAGGTCGATTCTCTGAGGAGGTCCATGCCATAATCGATGAAGAAAAATAGGTTGACCCTCCACTAGAGGAAGAAAAAAAACAAGTCGAGTGTCCGCCTGAGGAAGAAGAAAAACAGGTCGACTGTCCACCTGAGGAAAGTGAGTTTCATAAAATCGCGACCCATCACACCAGCAAAGCAAAGCAAAAGTAAGCGACGTTGTTTTAAGTTTTGTTGTATACAGTGAAAGCATTTGCCAACATGCACAGCCATCAGCAGCAGGAGTTTGATGACAGTCAAAAACAGCAGTTTGATAAGCAAGGTAATGCCATACAAAGTATCACATCATCTTCTGTGAAAAACATAAGCACTTGTGGGATTTAAGTCCTAAATACAAATACTTTTCAACACTAACTTAAAAACGTTTTAATTCCCAGTACACATACATACATCTCACAGTCAATTTACGTGTATTTATAGGTTATTACACACCGGAAGAGATGCGTCCTATTAAACTACAAATCGTATCTGCAAAAATCGTCATACAAATGCCTAAAATAAGATTTATCGACATTTTTCCACTCTCTCCCCATTGCCCGGAATGCCATTACGCTTCAATTTGCTTCAACCGTGACGGCCAGTAGCGCAAAGTGTTTATAGGGGGGGGGGTTATACAAATGCCTAAAACAAAATTTATCGACATTTTTCCACTCCCTCCCTATTGCCCGCAATGCATTTTTGGGGCTTACTTTTGCAGCCGTCATTACGCTTTAATTTGCTTCAACCGTGACGGCCAGTAGCGCAATCCAGTGTTTATAGAGATCAGTGGCAATGCCCGTCTGTCCTTGAATCTGAAATCTTAAAAATATTTTAGAGTATACACCACAAAGTAGGAGTACTGCTTATTAGCAATGCCTATCTGTCCTTGAATCTGAAAGTAGTATTTATTGTGTTTTTTAATTGAAGGCTGTCATTAACAAATTCCAGATATGGGAAGTTAGCATCTTCAGTAATAATTTCATTTCTTCCACTGTATGGACAACCAGCCTTTGCATCTGGTGTTGCAGCAAGGTATGGCTGTTGGTTGGCAATAAGGGGGGGGGGATGTGTTTTTTAATTAAAGGCTGTCATTCACAAATTCCAGATATGAGAAGTTAACATCTTCAGTAATAATTTCATTTCTTCCACTATATGGACAACCAATCTTTGCATCTGGTGTCAAGGTAAGGCTGTTGGTTGGCAATAAACAGACCCACTGGACTCTAAAACAAAGTAAGTGCCTTTTTTCATACATTTTGCCATGACATATTGCTTCTGTGGGCAGTACAAACTTAGAGTCACGTAGTTTTGCATATTTCTTTCAGTTTCCAAAATAATATCCCCAAATTTTGATGCTGTTATCTGAAACTTTCGTTGGTTAACATTGCACTCACTTTGTTCAATTGTGTTTCATTCATTTTTTTTAATTTGTAGAAAACAAGGTTTACAAGCCGCCACTATACAATACATGTAATAAATAAAGTTAGTAATTACTTGTCGATTGTTTTGCAAGGTGGTGAAACGTTTGAAGCTGATCTGTACAACTTTTCTTAACAGATAGGGGGGGGGGACTCCTGTGATGTGAAATTTGGAAACGAGATGTTTGCATGTAGCAACAGGCTTCCTGCTGCATATTCACATTCTACAATTCCTTCACAGTTTTCGAGTTTCATTTTAACATTATATAAAACTTTTTTTTTCATTTTGTACAAATGTACAATGCCACTTAAATAAAACTCAGATAAACAATTTAGACTGCTACATGGTTCAGTGCAGTTACAATCCATTAATAGGCGTACCTTTACATAGCCTTTACATCACTGTTGGAAATTTGGTCGCATGCGGAAAAAAAACTTTCGCTTGTTCCTCAGTTTTGTGTGGTATTTGGTCCAAGCTGGTTATTTAAATAAACCCTACTTTGGGTCACTGTAACTCAGAGATATCATAGGCCTGAAGTCTGTGTATATCAATAATCTGCAATACTCAGTTTTTTATTATGGATCATAAAACTACAACTATTGATTTCCTGATGAAATTTTGAAATTTAAGAACTTCTAAAAGACTTCTCATTCGATGACGACCTTGAATTGTCACCTTTCTTAGCACAGAGCAGCACGAGCAACATCACCGTTTCTAGGGTTTTGCCACAGAACGTGTTGCTCACCACAGACACATTTAATTCAAACTTATCAGAAAAATAAGAATCCCAATTGGCTTGGGGGGGGGGCCACCACTATACAGTATATGTAATAAATAAAGTGAGTAATTACTTGTCAATTGTTTTGCAGGGTGGTGAAACGTTTGAAGCTGATCTGTACAACGGGGGGGGGGACGGTACAAACTTAGAGTCACATAGTTTTGCATATTTCGTCTTTCAGTTTCCAAAATAATATCCCCAAATTTTGATGCTGTTATGTGAAACTTTCATTGGTTAACAGTCCTTGCACTCACTTTGTGCAGTTGTGTTTCATTCATTTTTTTTAATTTGTAGAAAACAAGGTTTACAAGCCACCACTATACAGTATATGTAATAAATAAAGTGAGTAATTACTTGTCAATTGTTTTGCAGGGTGGTGAAACGTTTGAAGCTGATCTGTACAACTTTTCTTAACAGATAGCTCTCCTGTGATGTGAAATTTGGAAACCAGATGTTTGCATGTAGCAACGGCTTCCTGCTGCATATTCACATTCTGAATTTACAATTTATTCAGTTTTCGAGTTTCATTTTAACATTACATAAAAAAAACAATGCCACTTAAATAAAACACAGATTACCATTTCAGACTGCTACATGCTTCAGTGCAGTTACAATCCATTAATAGGCGTACTTTTACAATAGCCTTCACATCAATGTTGGAAGTTTTGTCACATGCGGACTTGAAATGAAAATAAACTTTCGGTTGTTCCTCAGTTGTGTGTGGTATTTGGTCCAAGCTGGTTATTTGAATAAACCCTACTTTAGGTCACAGTAACTCAGAGCTGCGACATACCACATCCTCGCTCAAGCTCACAGAACAGGTGAAGTTGTCGTTCATATCATAAGCCTGAAGTCTGTGCACAAGTAGTTATGCAGAGAAAAAACAAGAAGCTATTGCAAAAAAATACAGAAATACAACGCACCTTAAAATTAAATCATCTTTCTTGCCAGTTGTTGTGGCACATCTTCTATTTAACTAACTTAGATTGTAGTCTGTATGCAAACTTGATATTATGCTATTTACTTGATTAATGTTGGCAAATAGCAGTGTTCGTTGGTAGAAATATGGCGGAGTTGTGTTGATGGAGTAATGCGAAATTTAGGCGTCTAAATTTGCGCGCGTTTGTGCCGTTATGACAACCAAAACTGTTGTGTGGCGACACCATGCGGCATTTTGACCCTTAACTGTCCCATTGGAAACACTTTTGGCACAGGTTTGCACAAATTTGGTGTAAAAATATGGTGGGATGAGGATGGCACTGGGGGGGGGGGGGGGGGGGGGGGGGAAAAACATTTAGTACAAAAACCGTTTAAACACGAAAAACACCATAGTCGCTTGCAACAACAAACACACGTGATCGCGTTGGCGGGCTTTTGCCACCAGGGGGGGGGGGTCAATTACAAAGTTATTCTAACAAAAAATACTTACCTCTAAAAATGTCGCATTTCTTTTGTGTCTTTTCCTCAGAAACACCTTGTAACGCTTCCTTGACAATTATGATAACATCGCTATTCGATGAATCCATTTTTAAATTGTTTTATTCTAACCTAAATTAAGCTAAAACATTCAGTACAAAAACCGACTAAACACGACAAACACCATAGTCGCTTGCAACAAACACACGTGATCCCGTTCGCGGGCTTTTGCCACCAGCCACGCCCTAAACGTCGCACTTTGTCCGAAGCTTCAAAAGACAATTTAACGGATCCCCTTTTTCATGTGTTTTTTTCAAAACAACGTTTGATTAGATAATCCCTTACTATTCACATTTAAATTTGTGTTTATCGCTTGGGCCTGAAGTTATTATGTTCTGCAATAAAAGTAGAGATCGTTCATCTTATACGCATGAGCGCTGTAGGGAGTGTTTTTTTCGCGTGATCAAAGTGGCTTGTTTGTAGTTTGCGGTTGCAAAAATCTGTCAATATTGAAGAGACATGCTTATGGAAAGCATTGTTTCATAAAAGATGCAAATTTACTTGCAACATTGACTTATTTGAAAATTGTTCATTATTACCCTAATCATTTAACATTCAGTTTAGTACACTTTAAAATTTGGGTAACAATATAATTTAGGTACATTCTGGCAATAGTTTATCACTTGAACCCAAATTATTTGGGTAAATGCGGTTGGGTACACATAAAAGTTTGGGTAGCAATCAAAATTTGGGCATTTATTTGACTTACTTTACAGTGTAAACCCAAAACACTTGCATTTTTGCAAACCCAACTTTTTCATACTGTTTTAACCCAATTTGGTTTGCAGTGTTGATGTGGAATTTGCATACTAAGTTGCACACATACACTTTATAGGTGGGGAGAAAAGGAAAGGCCCCAGGTCAGTTCGGGGGCTGGGTATAACATTTTACCACCATCAAGGATGGCAAAATCCTGTATTGAGTTGAGTTGAGTTGAGTGGAGTTTATTTCGCTTGGTGAAAAAAAAAACATAGCGACACAATTGCACTAAAGACAATCACCAAGCCGGAAATAGCTGCGCAACGTTAAGACGTTATGGGGCGCAAAAAAGTGGAGGGCACAATTGGTGGATCATGATTAAACGCGCTGCAGCTACACCGTATTATAAAGCGTTATGTGGCAGGAGCTCACCAGAAAGTGAGTTAGGCGCACTGTGAGTATAACACGACTGGGGGGGAACGTTGGTGGGACCAGTGTATGTATGTGACCTTTAGAACAAACGTGTGCAAGTCATTGACCTGTTAAAGCGAAAACCAATGTAAGTAGATAAGTTTCAAATGGGTCGATACTAAAGGTTACGATAGTTACAAACTCAAATCTTACAGTTGTTCATTGTTAAAAAAAGAGAAAAAAGGGGGGGGGGTGGGATTTTTACTTCAGAAGGCCAAAAAATAAGCAGATTCGGACCGGGTGTGATCGGCTCAACATCTTGTATCGCTGTAGACAATATGGACAGAATCGTTGCTATTGACAGGAAAGGTTTACTTAAAGAGCACGGTTAATCATGTTTGTAGATTTAGTCAAAATTTAGTTGTTGTTCTTGGTTTTGTTTTATGTTGTTAAAGGTAACAGACCAGTAGATAGAGAAATATAAACTAGTCTATAAGATTTGTAAAGAATGTTGAACTTATGACGTAACATTATTGCACGATCTTGNCTGTTCGCAGAACATCCTTTCCGACCACTATGGAAGGATTTAACTTTCAAGCGCAAGGTGTCGGGGGGGGGGGGGGGGGGAAAGGTTTACTTAAAGAGCACGGTTAATCATGTTTGTAGATTTAGTCAAAATTTAGTTGTTGTTCTTGGTTTTGTTTTATGTTGTTAAAGGTAACAGACCAGTAGATAGAGAAATATAAACTAGTCTATAAGATTTGTAAAGAATGTTGAACTTATGACGTAACATTATTGCACGATCTTGAAATGTAAATTGAGTAACGTAATATCTTAGGAAACGTAAGTATTTGATTTTTCATTTGATTTGTCATGCAGATGCGGATTTCCACGTGTTCAAAAGATGGCAGACTTTTTTATTACGATAACAAGTAAAATGAGAAAGAATACAAACAAGACAAGAAATACGCTAAGTCAAGTACGCGACAATCAAAGGTCGGACCACTTACGTAAAAAATCAGGGCGTTTGTTGGTTTTAATTGCATGTAGGAATTCCAAGTGTTTTAGCGTTTTTTGGGAATAAAAAAAATCTTTGCAAAGTTGGTTTACTTTGCGCGTATTTGCTCATATATACATATCGCGCACACCGAAGGATGCAGTTCAGTAACAGTTCTTAGTCATCCGTTCCAAATAAACATAAGATAGTACGAGGTCTAACATCAATTAACAGTTTGCTGTAAATCCACGCAGTAACATTTTCCCAATGCTTTGCAGTTACGGTGCATGAGTAAAATAGATGTAAAAGGGTTTCTGGAAAATCTTTACAGAAAACGCACTGTTGTGAGGGTACTATGCCAACTGTATGTAATTTATCATTAGTTATGATGGCTTTTAAATTCATTTTCATTTGAAAGGCTCTTAACCCTTTGCGGTCCAAATTTTTTTGACCCAAAAAGTCATAGAGGTCCAAATTCTTTTTTTGTTTTTTTCAAATAGCACAATACACACAAAACACGATATAAAAGGTTTTATTCCTCAATACAAATGATTTATTTTTTTATGGACATTTCAAATATGGCTTTTTTCTATGTAGCCAATGCAA
>QLIY01003107.1:0-14005 GCA_003260075.1 Phallusia mammillata | reverse complement strand
CAATATATCGGAATGTTGAGATGACTTTATTATTTTCTAATGCACAGCATTATACAATGTAAGCTTGATGGGACTGTGTTGGTGTTTGTTTGTCAAGACGCGTAAAGCACTAAGGCATTCAAAGATTGAAAGAAGTTCAAAGCATGACGTGTTTGCCCGGCTTCGACAACGAACGGCGTCCACAGTTCCTAATTTTCATTGCACCAACAATGCTATCGTTGCATCGCGATTTGGCAACGTGCACTGCCTAAGTATATTTTGCATTTACCACACATGAATTTAAATTGACAGGTTTTCCTGCTTAAAGTTGTATGGTCAAGCTTTGCTTTTTGACAGCGATATTTTGTGCTATCTTACCTCCGTTATTGCTATGTTCGCCGCCGTCAAGCCTTATATACATACATTATANCAGTTCCTAATTTTCATTGCACCAACAATGCTATCGTTGCATCGCGATTTGGCAACATGCACTGCCTAAGTATATTTTGCATTAACCACACATGAATTTAAATTGACAGGTTTTCCTGCTTAAAGTTGTATGGTCAAGCTTTGCTTTTTGACAGCGATATTTTGTGCTATCTTACCTCCGTTATTGCTATGTTCGCCGCCGTCAAGCCTTATATACATACATTATAAATATTTCATATGCCAAGGAGAGAACGATAAGTGAAAGAAAGCCCTGCACTTATCAAATCCCACCAAAAAGATGACTTGTTGAATACAGAAGTAGGCAAATCGGGTTAATTGTTAAAGGATGTTGCAGTGAACCAACGTGGTAAACACTAATGGTTACGGAATTAAAAGTGATAAAGTAGTACAGTTGGGTGCGAAGTGATAGGTTTTGACTTTGGTCCGAATGAACTTTACTAATTTTTATTTATATCTTACATTAACATCGTAGTTTTTCATAGACTGTAACTGGGATTCAGATTACAGGCATGTAAATTTAAAATCACACTATGATACAATACTGATACTTACCGCAAGGTCTTAATAAGTAGCGAAATAAAAAAGTGGCATTTAAGTTATGTCTTTGCGTCTAATTTTTCATGGCATGACCGCTTTGAAAATATTTTTTGCCCGTCAAATTACAAACGGCTTAAGGTAAACAAAAACGGTTTTAGCAGATCAACTGTAAAATACATTTATTACAGCATACCCCCCCCCCCTTCGCCGCCGTCAAGCCTTATATACATACATTATACATAAAAAAACAACATTTATCCATATGCCAAAGAGAGAACCAATTTCAATCCCAATTCTCAATACCGTAACTTTCACAAAAAAATTATAACTTCCCCGAAATGAAACCAAAATAAATGCCTTACCTTGAAAAACTTCCAAATCAGGGTTACCCCCCCCCCTATGATTTTCGGGCTTTTCTGGCCTACGTACCGTATACAAGTTTAAGACGGTTAGGGTAAACGCAAACGGTTTTACAGCTCAACTCTTAAATACATTTACAAAATCCCAATTATCAATACCCTAACTTTCACACAAAAATTATAACTTCCCCGAAATGAAACCAAAATAAATGTCTTACCTTGAAAAACTTCCATCTAATCAGGGTTTAAAAAATAACTGAAATCTGACTAAGCTAAAACATAATATACGCTAATTTGCAATATAGATCACCTTTTCTTAGACTTTTCCGTTTCCACTCACATTTTCCACCACAAATCCATGCAAACAAATTCAATACTAATCTCGAAACGAACCCTAACCTCAAATCCTTTCATCACTGTGTTTTTGAAACTCCATTATTGCAAGTTAAAGCTTACACAATTATGCACCAAAACTATTATGGAAAACAAAAATTGGACTTCTTAAATAAATTCGTCCAGAATCACACATTTTTTTGCACAAAGTATTACCGCGAAAATATTTGTTTTAAATCTAGACATACATACTGCGCTAAAAAATTTCGGTGATAACTAAATCGAAATTAAAATTGGCTTTAATACAAATCTAACAAATTCCAAAGCCATTTAGAACAAACCAATACGTGTAATACTTTGTGACATTATGTGTCAATTGATTCAATAATGTTTAGCCTTTGCCTGCGGTGTAACCTTTCACCCACGTAACTTTTTGTTTCATATGAGCAACTTAAATCCCTTATCTTTACCAACTTAAAATTTACCGGTTGAACAAGAAATGACCTTTATAAGATAGATCACAGTACGCCAGGCTCATTGAAGGCGCCACACCGAATCAGCCGGTCACTAAGCATTCACCACCATATGGCAAGGTGTACAAATCTAGCCTGCGGTGTGATTGGAACCCAAGACAGGAGTCTTTCCGGGACTCGCGCGATACCAGGGGTGGGCAACCTGCAGCCCGCGGGCAACATGCTGCCCTTGAGCAAAAGTTGTGATGCCACAGAGACGATTGGATTTGAAATGAACTGACAAACGAGTTTAAATATTATATATTTTTAAGCAGATTAATGCGCCGATGCACTTTTTCTGCGACCAGGCGTTTTGTGGTAAATTTGGTAAGCAACGAAGTAAAATCACCTTGTTTTGTACATAGGTGCGACCCGCGATCTAATATTGGCTATTGCATTTGGCCCCACAGTAATAAACGTTGCCCCCCTGCGCTATACCAATTGAGCTACACAGGCTCAGTGGAGAATCCGCCGAAAGTCGAATCACAAGCACCGTTGCTTGCATCGTATGCTGCAGATGTCAGCTTCGTAGTAGGGGATTGCCAGATTTCTAAGATGGAGGCTGCATGATTTTTTTATATATCGGTTGATCGGAACATGTTGAAGAGTAGTGGGATTACCGTTGAAAAGGTGAAAAGAAGAAACATATTTAAAAGTTTGCGTTTTGTTTTCTGATGTTTAAAAGTAAATTGGCGTTTTTGATGACGTTTTCATTCAAACTTACATTTTCATTTTGTTTGACAAACGAACTGTTTCACTAATTTCCTTAAACAACAAACAATATTTAAACAATGCGAGGCCACTGAAACGTCTGATTAGGAATAATTTTATATTTAAAATTTTTCACTTGATGTTGCGATGAACTAATTGTTTGAAGCGAAACATCTCAAGACGAAATCTATTTCAAAATCTGATATAAATAAACTTAGACACAATTCTGTGTGACTAAAATTCTCCCGAGCTACTTTGCACTGCTCCTCCAAACCTAAGTAAACCTACCTGCAATCTGCAAAAACTGCGTTACTGTAAGGAAAGCTAATTTCGCAGTATATTTATAGGCATTAAAAGGGAAACGACACGTTATACGTAGGACCGCCTTTTATCTTCCGATCTTACACGCCGGTGTCATCCGGCTTGTTTTCTGAAATCGAATGACGAACGCCAATTCGCGATACGCACTGTACATATGCATTAATTGCAAAACAACTCAATGGTTCGTTATGTTTTCTAAATTAGCGCTTTAAATTTATAACGTATTATTGTAGGTTTCGAAAATATGAAGGGATCGTTTATAAACTTACTCTGGTCTTGTATGTAGAAACGTACCAGAGTTACGGGTCCAAAATTAGAACCTGAACCCGAAACAGCCCGTTTACGCCCGAAACGTGATTGATTGACATGCCTATACAGAAGTGGTTCTCAAACTTTTTTATTGTCGGGGCCAAATGGTATTTTTTAAGTGTGTAGGGAGCCGCAAAAATAACGAAACCTTGAGAAAATCACTAAAGAAGATGCATTTGAAAGCTAAAATAACAATGTTTGGTGGTTTTCTGAGGTCTGGTGCCAGCCGCAAAATAAGTAGTTAGGAGCCGCATGCTGGTTTATTCAAAAATACGTACTGGAAAATCGTTAGAAACTGGAATTTTATTATACCCATCATTTGACAATTCTCTGTCACTGAACTAGAGCGGATGTGTTATCAAAGTCACATGCTCCAATATAGCGAACTGAATGGTCGAGCTGTGGTATGTTGGTTTGTCCTGAAACTAGTAGTGCTGTAAGTACTGTAAAATCGTTAAAACGTGGTATTTCAATGGACCTATTTTTAACAATTCTCCGTCACTAAAACATAGCGGATGTGTTAAAATGTCACGTGATCCGACATAGCAAGGTGATTGGTCGAGCTGTGGTAAATAAAATTCAACTGATGCGGCATCAAGAGCTTTTGCGTGGTTGCATTATTTAGCGGTGCTTCGTAAGTGGTGCATTATTACAAAATATATAGTTTAATCAGTAATTAATAGATACAAAAATAAAATGGAAAACACTTTATTTTTCACAACTGAATGAAATCACCTACAAAGCTTATGGTGGGAGGTTTTCACTGCGCCTGAGATGAAACGCGTCACTACATTAAGGTTTCCGACAAAGAAACGGTCGTAATACATCTTAACCCTGTATTGAACCGAGGAGTTCGCTGGCGGGTTTGTTATGTGTACAAGGCTTTCTTCCGTCCATCGTTCTCCCGCTGGCATGCGAACAACTCTTCATCCGCAAGCGTTGGAAAATGCATAGCAACAGCACATGTGAATCTGGTACAGTGATACGCCGAAAACGCATGAGCATGGCACTAGAATTTATGACGTCACCCCCCCCCCCCCCCCCCCCC
Source organism: Phallusia mammillata (assembly GCA_003260075.1). NCBI lineage: Eukaryota > Metazoa > Chordata > Ascidiacea > Phlebobranchia > Ascidiidae > Phallusia > Phallusia mammillata. The sequence goes on along the minus strand of QLIY01003107.1, from coordinate 9,446 downwards.
CCCCCCCCCCCCCCCCCCCCCCCCCCACAAAATGTTCCCAATGCGTTTTGGTTTTACTGCAACAACCCGAAAATTTTTAAGCAACGTAAAATACACAAGCAGAAATGTTTTAATAGGAACAACGAAATGTAGGACACCTTAAGTAACTAAATGGAATCATATAAAAAGCTTGTGTTTTCAGGTATTCACTTCGCCGTAGCTGAAAGGCGTCAACCAGTATTGTGACATCACCGTTGTTCATAGCAACGCGTCATTGTGTTCCATCATGCGTGACAAGGCTTACCATATGAGCTTAATAACGGATTATTTCCTGCGCTTGCAAAAACCAAACCAGTAACACATAGATGCAACCAAGGCCAACTAAAGGGTTAAGGCGCTCAAAATCGTTTAATTTGCACAGGACACAAAAACATTGCAAACTAAACTTTAAAAAAAAAAGTTTTTGTCATCAATCATACATGGCGCATTTGTCAAATCACTTCACGTGATCAAACGTGGCGACCTGATTGGTCGAGTTGTAGTATGTTGGTTTATTCTGAAAATAAGTACCGTAAAGTCTTTAAAACGTGGAATTTTATTGTACCTATTTTTAGACATTCGTTATCAACTACTGAAATCAAGCGGATGAGTTGAGAGTCACATGATCTGAGATAGCAAATTGATTGGTCTAGCTGTGGAAAATAACATTTACCCAATGTGGCATGAAGAGCTTTTGCGTGGCCGCGCTATGTAGCGGTGCTTCGTATGTGGTGCATTAATATAAAATATATAGGTTGATCAGAAATGTATCAATACAAAAATAAAATGACGGACACTTTGCTTAACTGAATGGAATCACGTACAAAGCTTATGGTTTCTGGTTTTCACTTCTCCTCAGTTGAAAGGCGTCAACCCCCCCCCCCGTCGTAATACATCTTAACCCTGTGCTGAACCGAGCAGTTAGCTGGTCGATTTGTTATGAGTACAAGGCCTTCTTCTGCCGAGCGTTCTCCCGCTGGCATGCGAACAACTGTGCATCCGCAAGCGTTGGAAAATGCACAGTGATACGCCGAAAAAGCACGAGAATGGCACTAGAATTTATGACGTCTCGGGCACGGTTGTTGTGTGAGGCAATTGTTCAACAAAATGTTCCTGATGCCATCTAGTTTGACTACAAACCCGAAAATGTTTTATTACATCACCGCATCTGGGAAAGATGAGTTCAGTTTCGAAACACGAAACACACGAACCAAATTCCATTGCTTACCAGTTCAGACTTGAAAGTCGGGTCGGGTTCGGGCTTTTGTTATTTTAACAAACGGACTTGATTCGGGTTTGACTTTACATTATGTATCAGTCATTTTCAACTTAAATATATCACTTAGCTAAGTAGCTAGTTGCTGGTTCTGATGCCAAACAACTCTGAAACGTCTGGTTTAGGTCATTATATATTACTGTCCATTGTGTATGTCCCTTTATCATGGGCCTGTCAACCAAACCTTCTGAAACGCGCTTCTCAACGTCGATTCGAGTTCGAGCTCTAGTACAACTCTGATCAAGTTTGTTTGACCCTAAAGCAAATAACTTGAATACAATTAACTCAGCACAATTTGTTGTGCAAAGGTTTTAAGAGACAGTCGAAGTGAAAACTTATTTGTCGGGAAGCCTTAACAAAACAGCCCAGGGGATGGCTGTGTGACGGGACCTTATGATAATTTCCACACAAAGGTAATAATGTAAACTAACACAAGTTATAGTAAAGAGGCAACTAATGGCTGAGAAATACACATGAGATAAGCAATCTGTACATTTGTAGCCTTGGAGAAACTCTTCACTTTTATTGTGCCGCTTGTTCATATTGTGGTGGGAGGTTGAGTGTATTACACCGGTAATGACTTGGCAATAAACCAATGTACTTGTCGCACATCACCCTTTTTCTAGTTGTCAGTAATAATTAATTACCCCCCCCCCGCTTTAACAAAACAACCAAGGGGATGGCTGTGTGTATTACACCGGTAATGACTTGGCTATAAACCAATGTACTTGTCGCACATCACATTATTTCTAGTTGCCAGTAATAATTAATTCCACGGGAAACACTGGGACAAATCAAGCGTGTCAAATCAAATCACGTGATCAAACACGACAACCTGATTGGCTTAGCTGTGGCACATGATGGTCGTGTGGCGCTGCTTAGAGCAACGTTTAATTGTAAACCATAACTTAAATTACCGAATCACTGAGAAGTAAGAGATTGTTTGCTACTAAATGGAGTGCTGTGTTCTCGATGGGTATTGAAAAAAATTGGGTGTTGAGCGCAAAATATTGTAATTACGACACACGGTTGGCTGAACAGAACCAGAAATCACTCTCGCTGACGGTTTTCAAACGATACCAGTAACACATTGGAAGCAGGCAAGGCAAGACAAGGCAAAACTTTTATTGACAGGCCTACAAAAAAGAGGACGAATTTTAATGTATCTATTTTTTGAGAATTCTGTACAACTGAATTAAATCGGATATGTTTTAAAGTCACATGATCCAACCGAGCAAAGTGATTTGTCGAGTGGTGTTAAATAACATTCACCTAAAGCGGCATGAAGAGCGTTTGCGTGGTTGCGCTATATATCCCCCCCCCCAGAGATTGTTTGCTACTAAATGGAGTGCTGTGTTCTCGATGGGTATTACAAAAAATTGGTGTTGACGCAAATACTGTAATTACGAAAGCGACTCACGGTGGCTGAATAGAACCAGAAATCACCCTCGCTGATTTGGGTTGTTTAACGACACCAGTGACACATTGGAAGCATACAAGGCAAAATTTTTATTGACAGGCCTACAATAAAGAGGACGAATTTGAATGTACCAATTTTTTTGAGAATTCTGTACAACTAAATACATAGGATGTGTTAAAATGTCATATGATCCGACATAGAAGTTATTGGTCGAGCTGTGGTAAATAAAATTCAGCTGATGCGGCATTAAGAGCTTTTGCGTGGTTGCGCTATGTACCTGTGCTTTGTACGTTGTGCATTATTACAAAATATTTAGTTTGATTAGAAATTATTAGATATCAAAATCAAATACGGATCATTTCTCATAACTGAATGGAATCACGTGCAATCCCCCCCCCCCAGCAAGCGCACACATGTGAACCAGGTACAGTGATACGCCGAAAACACAAAGCATGGCACTAGAATTTATGACGTCTGGGGCTCGGCTGTTGTATAAAGCAATTGTTCAATAAATAGTTCCTCCCCCCCCCCCCCCCCCCCCCCCCCCCCCCCCCCCCCCCCCCCCCCCCCCCCCAGCAAGCGCACACATGTGAACCAGGTACAGTGATACGCCGAAAACACCTCATGGCGTTTGGTTTTACTGCAAAACCCGAAAATATTCTACTACTTTACCGCATCTGAGACAGAGGAGTTCAGTTTCGAACCACGAAACTAATTCCATTGCTTACCAATTCAGATTTGTTATTCGGGCCGAGCTTTCGGGTCGGGTACGGGTCTTGTTTTTTGTTAATACACGGACTTGATTCGGGTCTGACTTCACATGATGTATGAGTAAATTTTACTAAAATGTATCACTTAGCTAAGTAGCTAGTTGATGGGTCTAATGCCTAACAGCCCTAAAACGTCTTGTATATGTCTTCTGTAATATAACATAGGTCGAATCCTTGGGAAGTCGGAGATCGTTTGCTGTTAAATGGAGTGCTCTGTTATCGATGACTATTGCAAAATTTGCGTGTTGAGCGCAAAATATTGTAACGACAAAAATGACACAAGGTTGGCTTAATAGAATCAGAAATCACTCTCATATTTCAAGGTTTTAACTCCGCTTCATTTCAAGGCGTCAACACATTATGTTTCCATCAAAGAAACGGTCGTAACAAATCTTAACCCTGTATTGACCAAGCAGTTTGAAATGTAGGTAAAGCTCAATAACGTGTTCTCCCGCGCTTGCAAAAAGACGCCAGTAACACATTAGAGGCAATGCCGGCCCAATCATTTAATGTGCACATGTCACACAAACATTGCAAACCAAGCATTTAATGAAACTTCACATTTTATCTTCAATCAACATGGCGCATTTGTCAAATCACTTTGCGTAAGCAAACGTGGCCATCTGATTGGTGGAGCTGTGGTATGGTGGTTTATCCGGAAAAAACAGTACTACAAAATTGTTAAAAACTGAATTTTTAATGTATCTATTTTTTAACAATTCTCTACCACTGAAACACAGCAGGTGTGTTAACAAAGTCACGTGATCCAACAAAGCGAACTGATTGGTCGAGCGGTGGTAAATAACTTTCATCTGATGCGACATGCAGACCGTTTGCGCGATTGCGCTATGTAGCGGTGCTGCGTATGTAGTGCTTTATTATAAAATATATAGTTTGATCAGGACTTATCAGATACCAAAATAAAAAGCGGAACACTTCTCATAACTGAATAGAATCACGTACAAAGCTTATGGTTTTTGGGCCCCCCCCCCATCAGGTACAGTGATACGCCGAAAACACACAAGCATGACACTAGAATTAATGACGTTTTGGGCTCGGCTGTTGTGTGAAGTAATTGTTCAACAAAATGTTCTGCATGCGTTTTGGTTTTACTGCAACAACCCGAAAATGTTTTACTATTTTATCTCGTCTGGGACAGAGGCGTTCAGTTGCGAACCACGAAATACACGAACGCAATTCGATTGCTTGCCAATTCAGAGATGTAAGTCGGGCTGAGCTTTTCGGGTCGGGTTCGGGCTTAGGTTTTCTTGACAAAATGGACTTTATTCAGACCTGACTTTACAACATGTATAAGCGACATTATCTTCACAGAAATAAACAAAAATGAAGCTAGAAGAAGGGACAAATCAAGGGTGTAGAATCAGAAAACATTCTCACTTTTTCGAGTTTTCACTCCGCTTTAATATAAAGGCGTGAACCCCCCCCCCCCATTCAGACCTGACTTTACTTTATTAATCAGCGACATTATCTTCACGGAAAGAAACAAATATGAAGCTAGAAGGAGGGACAAATCAAGGGTGTAGAATCAGAAAACATTCTCACTTTTTCGGGTTTTCACTCCGCGTTAATATAAAGGCGTGAACACACCAATGTTTCCAACAAACAAACGTTCGTAATAAATCTTAACCCCGTATTGCACTGAGCAGTTTGAAGTGCTCGTATAGCTCAATGATTTCCTGCGCATGCAAAACGACACTAGTAACCCATTAGATGCGGCACGGCAAAACTGCAACCATAAGAATTAAGCGCTTATGGTTTAAGAAATTTCACATTTCATATTCAGTCATACATTGGTCTGTTGTCAAATAATTTCTTCGTGATTGAACGTGACGAATTGATTCGTCTTGCCGTGGTATCTAACAAACCGCCCATATGGCGCACCAGCGAAAATGTTATGACTTTGTCAAAGGCTGTTTTTTTTGTCACATTCCGCTGAGTTAATACGCGTTGTAAATATGTAATGCCATTTATCTGACCTGGGAAATCGCTCACCAAATCATTAAGCACTTCCTGGAAAAGTGTTTGCAGTGCCAACGAAGAATAGTTTTCGTCTTGAAAATCGAAGGTATCAATGCATGTTAAAGTGCTGGCTTCTTCACACGAAAAAGAGGATGCTAGATTTGCCCCCCCCCCGATTCGGGTCTGACTTCACATGATGTATGAGTAAATTTTACTAAAATGCATCACTTAGCTAAGTAGCTAGTTGATGGGTCTAATGCCTAACAGCCCCAAAACGTCTTGTATATGTCTTCTATAATATAACATTGGTCAAATTCTTTGGAAGTCGGAGATCGATTGATGCTCAGTGGAGTGCTCTGTTATCGATGGGTATTACAAAAATTGCGTGTTGATCGCAAATATTGTAACGACAGAAATGACACACGGTTAGCTTAATAGAATCACAAATCAGTCTTACTGTTTCGGGTTTTCATTCCGCTTCATTTCAAAGACGTCAACACATTTTGTTTCCAACAAAGAAACGGTCGTAACAAAGCTTTACCCTGTATTGACCGAGCAGTTTGAAATGCAGGAAAAGCTCAATGACGTGGTATCTCCTGCGCTAGCAAAACGACACCAGTACACCTTGGAAGCATTGCCACCCACGAATTACGGCGTTTACGTACCACCCCAAGAATTAAAGTCATTTAATGTGCACATGTCACACAAACACTGCAAACTAAACATTTAATGAATCCTCACATTTTGTCTTCAATCAACATGGCGCATTTGTCAAATCACTTTACGTGATCAAACGTGGCGATCTGATTGGTCGAGCTGTGGTATGGAGGTTTATCCGGAAAAAACAGTACTGCAAAATTGTTAAAAACTGGATTTTTAATGTACCTATTTTTTAACAATTCTCTACCACTAAAACACAGCAGGTGTGTTAACAAAGTCACGTGATCCAACATAGCGAACTGATTGGTCGAGCGGTGGTAAATAACTTTCACCTGATGCGACATGCAGAGCGTTTGCGCGATTGCGCTATGTAGCGGTGCTGCGTATGTAGTGCTTTATTATAAAGTATATAGTTTGATCAGGAATTATTAGATACCAAAATAAAAAGCGGAACACTTCTCATAACTGAATGGAATCATTACAAAGCTTATGGTTTTTGGTTTTTATCTTGCCTGAGATGAAACGCGTCAACACATTAGGGTTTGCAACAAAGAAACGGTCGTAATACATCTTAACCCTGTGTTGAACCGAGCAGTTTGCTGGCCGGTTTGTTATGAATGCAAGGCCTGCTTCCGCCTATCTTTCTTCCGCTGGCATGCGAACAAATGTTCATCCGCAAGCGTTGGAAAATACATAGCAAGCGCAAACGTTGTGAATCAGGTACAGTGATACGCCGAAAAAACACAAGCATGACACTAGAATTTATGACGTCTGGGGCTCGGCTGTTGTGTGAAGCAATTGTTCAACAAAATGTTCTTCATGCGTTTTGGTTTACTGCAACAACCCGAAAATGTTTTACTATTTTACCTCGTCTGGGACAGAGGCGTTCAGTTGCTAACCATGAAACACACGAACCCAAATCGATTGCTTGCCAATTCAGAGATGTAAGTCGGGTCGAGGTTTTCGGGTCGGGTTCGGGCTTAGGTTTTCTTGTCAAAATAGACTTGATTCAGACCTGACTTTACATTATGTATCAGCGACATTATCTTCACGAAAATAAACAAATATGAAGCTTGAAGAAGGGGCAAATCAAGGGTGTAGAATCAGAAACCACTCTCACTTTTTCGGGTTTTCACTCCGCCTTAATATAAAGGCGTGAACACACCAATGTTTCCAACAAAGAAACGTTCGTAATCAATCCTAACCCTTTATTGCATTGAGCAGTTTGAAGTGCTCGTATAGCTCAATGATTTCCTGCGTATGCAAAATGACACCAGTAACCCATTCGATGCAGCACGGCAAAACTGCACCCGTAAGGAATAACACGCTCAAGGTCATTTATGGTGCAAAAAAAAACTTAAGAAACTTTGCATTTCATATTCAGTAATTCATTGGTCTGTCAGTTTTTGCGTGTTGAACGTCAGTATTTGATTCGTCTGGTCGTGGTATCTAACAAACCCCCCACATGGCGCGCCAGCGAAAATGTTATGACTTTGTTAAGGGCTGTTTAATTCGCACAGTTCTCTGAGTTAATACTGCGTTGTAAATATGTAATGCCATTGATCTCATCTGGGGTCCAACAAACATACCTGCATTTAACTTTTCATTTGCAATTCCTGAAAATTTGTCACAAATGTGTGAAAAAACAGTCACCCTTTTTGTCTCAGGCTTTTAAAAATTTCTTCATAATTCCCAACTTGATATGAAGCGGTGAAAACACATTGTTTGATCTGTCTATGAGAGAGAAAGCTTGAACATTATTTCTACCATTTCTATACTTACACTCCAGTCTTTGTTTATCCAGTGCTCTGTTCTGGCTCTGCTATCCCAAACATGGAAAATTTGTATGCCCCCTACATCCTAGGCAAAATCCCAACCATTTTTATATCTGCACAAACAATCCAGTTTTGTTTATGATATAAAAACGTTTCTAAGACAAATTGAACTTGCGAAGAGTGGTTGAATTCCCAGGAGGAAAGGATAAAGAAACATTACTATTGTGAAGGAAAACACACTTAACTTCGTTTGGGGCTTGCAATAAACGACCCCCCCCCCTATTTCGCACAGTCCGCTGAGTTAATACTGCGTTGTAAATATGTAATGTCATTTACCTCATCTGGAGTTCATCAAACATACCTGCATTTCACTTTTCATTTGCGATTCCTGAAATTTGTCACAAATGTAAACAAAACAGTCACCTTCTTTCTCCCAGGCCTTTACAAATTACTTCATGATTCACAACTTGATATAAAGCGGTGGAAACACAATTTTTGATCTGTTCATGAGAGGGAAAGCTTGAACATTATTTCTACCCGAAACCATTTCTATTCTTACACTCCAGTCTTTGTTTACCCAGTGCTCTGTTCTGTCTCTGCTATCCCAAACATAAAAAACATGGAAAATTTGTATGTCCCCCTGAAATCTTTTCCAAGCAAATTAAACTTGCGAAGAGTGATTGAATTCCCAGAAGGAAGGAATCCAAAACATTACTATTATAAAGGAAAAAGCACTTCAAACTTTGTTTGGGGCTTGCAATAAACGGCCTCTAGTCATCGGGGTTTTATTCGGTAATACCAAGATTTGCCAAAAGTCCTGGAATATTGTTGTAATATACACTGATTCTTCCTTTGTACAAAGGGGCAAGATTTAGCATGACGCTTTCCTTGAGCTTTAAACGTAAAGTTTAGCTGACTCCTTGGAAGAAATTAAATCTTTCATCAAATTATTAGGCACTTCCTGGAAAAAAATGTTTGGGGGGCCAAAAAAGAAAAATTTTCATCTTTAAAACTGAAGGTGTCCATGCTTGTTGAAGTGCTTGCTTCTTTACATGTAAAAGAAGATGCTAGTTCTGGCAAGCCTTCAAAAACATGGACCGGGTTTTCTTCACTGTGAAAAACTGGACGAATTGGAGTCCAAGCTGGGATGTGACAAGCAATAATTGACTTTTCTATTTATTATCTTAGTTTTTATACCAATTAATCAATAATTGATTTACAATGCTTTGAAATAACGTAAGTAGTAACTGCGCGATCGAGTTAGTGAGAGCCAAAAACTGGCCATCAAGTCACATGACCTGTTAAATGTTTACTTAAGAATAAAAAAAGAAAAGGGACGAAGGGTAATAAGTGGTCATGTGAAATTTTGATGTAGGAGACGAAAACAAAATAGAAAATGCATGGCATTTGCGGTACAAAAGTTAGGTTTGTATTGGTCCATTAATGTGCCCTCCAGCTCACACAATGTAGCTTAGTTGGTACAGCGCGGGCCCCATAAAGCAACAGGGCTTACGGCAAAAATTTGCACAATGTGCGCCAAAATGTGC
>QLIY01003100.1:0-14069 GCA_003260075.1 Phallusia mammillata | reverse complement strand
TTTTATATGATAAGATGAGAGCATGTACCGATTGGCTTCTTGTGACAGGTTCTTGTACGATTATAATTAGACGTTTGGTGCTACAGAGCTGTAAAAAACTGACTTGTGGTACATACTTTGCAAATTGCTTAACCCCCCCCCCCGTAAGTAATTAATTGGGAGAAACAGGTTTAAATTGTGTGTGCACTTTATTGGTTATAATTTCTCTGCAGATGATAATAAAGCAAGACATTTCCCCCCCCCCTTTTCTCTGAGTCAGATGATGCCAACAAGGTTAAAAATTCTAAAATTTATGATGATTAAAATTCTAAATTTAAGGTACCCCCCCCCCAAGCATAGATCCACATAGTACAGTTTCAAAAACAGAATGACTGGCGCTAAAAAAAAGTTAAGCAACCGTTAGGCGCAGAACACAACGTGTTCCACGCGAAAGACGCGGGCAGTCACAGGCATGTTGCCATCAGCCATTTGTGCCGTAACCACGCACTACCAATTTGCAAAAAGGCACACACAGAATGTAAAGGTTTTCAGTCCATTTTTTATAACTTTTTGTTATTTCAATATTGGTCACATTATATTGTATGTTTTCTCTGAGTCAGATGATGCCAACAAGGTTAAAAATTCTAAAATTTTAGCAGCATTTTGTGATGATTCTGGTATAGTATCAAGTTACAAGTAGGCTGAATGGGATGCGATGTAAGTAATTAATTGGGAGAAACAGGTTTAAATTGTGTGTGCACTTTAAAGGTTATAATTTCTCTGCAGATGCTAATAAAGCAAGACATGTTTGCAAATCGAAAACATTTCCATTTGAAAATATAATCAAAATTGTTTTTTACTTCACCCCCCCCCCTGTGTTGTTAAGTGGCATATGTTGCAGGTTACCGAGATTTAAACGTAATAGTCAATAAAAGGACGTGCTCCCTCACAATTACCAACTGTTAGGCAACAAATTAAATGTACGCAGTTCATGTGACAAACTTACCAAACAACCATTTTGGTTTCAAACTTGTTTCCTGTTTATTCACTAAAACCCCCCCCCCCGCATGTTTTTATTGTGGTCGTTGGGTGTCGCTCTTGTGTTGTTAAGTGACATATGTTGCAGGTTACCGAGATTTAAACGTAACAGACAATAAAAGGACCTGCTTCCTTACAATTACCAACTGTTAGGCAACAAATTAGATGTACACAGTTCATGTGACAAGCTTACCAAACACCCATTTTGGTTTCAAACTTGTTTCCTGTTTATTCACTAATTCTTAAAGCACGTGTTGCTTATAAAGTTGACATTAAAAATACAAATTTGCGTAAATTAATGCTTGAAAGTGTTGATGTACCAGACCATAAAAAAACAAAGCAAGGTATTTTTTATATGATAAGATGAGAGCATGTACCGATTGGCTTCTTGTGACAGATTATACTTAAACGTATGGTGCTACAGAGCTGTAAAAAACTGACTTGTTGATTCTTTGGTTGGAAAAGCAAAAATACCCAACACAATACAAATCATATTGATGGGAAATTGTGTTGAGCACTTTGTGTTCCCTCTTTATAAGAGAACTTATTTTCCAATTTAAGTTCAATTTAAATAAAGTTGTTAATGATTGCGTATCAGCACAAACGAAACCTGATATTGAAAGCAAATTGGTGCTAGACTTGACTTCAACATAGGCCCCCCCCCCTTACTGCACTCTATTAGCTGAGCTGTATTCCTCAGTTGAAAATTACTTCTGTCTAAGTTGATTCTTTGGTTGGAAAAGCAAAATTACCCAACACAATATAAATCATATTGATGGGAAATGGTGTTGATCACTTTGTGTTCCCTCTTTATAAGATAACTTATTTTCCAATTTAAGTTCAATTTGAATAAAGTTGTTAATGATAGCGTCTCAGCACAAACGAAACCTGATATTGAAAGCAAATTAGTGCTAGACTTGACTTCAACATAGATAAGGTCATTTAATGCTGGCGATTCACAGTACAATAGCAATTACTAAATGCCTACATGGTTGAAATAAAGTTTTGACCAAAACATATATTCACAGTCTCGACATGATTTCAAACAAATCGTTAAAACATTAGGGAACAGTAAAAGTTTCGACACAAAGTCATACCATTTTTATGTAAACAACGCCAATGGTTTAAATGTTTAACGGTTTAGAAAGCAGTAAAATGCAATCATGCTGTCAATTGCAAGAGAGCATTTCTTGCGTGCAGCAACGCAGTACAGCCACTAGACAACGATTCCCTTCGAATCGTTAACCAGGCTGTTGCCCCCCCCCCTAATGCTGGCGATTCACAGTACAATAGCAATTACTAAATGCCTACATGTTTGAAATATCAGGGAAATTATTAAATTAAAAGTTTTGACCAAAACATATATTCACAGTCTCGACATGATTTCAAACAAATCGTTAAAACATTAGGGAACAGCAAAAGTTTCGACACAAAGTCATATCATTTTATGTAAACAACGCCAATGATTTAAATGTTTAACGGTTTAGAAAGCAGTGAAATGTGATCTTGCTGTCAATTGCAAGAGTCTGATGTCGTCATCAATAACGCAGTACAGCAACTAGACAACGATTCCCTTCGAACCGTTAACCAGGCTGTGGATGTACATGAACACCTCGTTTAAGCGCTGTTGCCGATTGCTGCAAAAGAAGACATTCGTTGCTTAACTTAAAGATGGTTTACATTAAATGAAGAATGGTTATTTCACACACATTTAATTATTACCAGTGAAAAAGCCAAAAACCAAGTTCCGGCGAGCATGCAGAAGAGTAAAATGAAAGACTTTGCTGCNCAGCTCCGCAGCCCCCTCGCACGAGCCGCCCCTGCTGTTGATGTACATGAACACCTTGTTTAAGCGCTGTAGCCGATTGCTGCAAAACAAGACATTCGTTGCTTAACTTAAAGAGGTTTACATTAAATGAAGAATGGTTTTTTCACACACACTTAATTATTACCAGTGAAAAAAGCCAAAACCCAAGTTCCGGCGAGCATGCAGAAGAGTAAAATGAAAGACTTTGCTGCTCTTAACGTATCTACTGTCCCTGAATCTTCTCCTCTATTTTGTATCCTCTTTGAGTGCAGCATTACATGTGTTGTTTTCAGGACAATCACAAAGTTGACGAGGAGCGACTACCGTTGCGTAGAAGATCGGAGCACCAGAAGCCAACCAGCATCTGTCGTACTTGAGAATCGGAATATATGTGTTACATTGCTTAAACATTGGTTGGGATTTCATGTAGATACAGAGAGGAAACCCCTCCGCCATGGATGTTGCCACTAATCAAAGGAGCAGGTAGAAACATTCGATAGTTATTTGTTTAGCTCTAAAGGAAATTCTACAAATTGTTTCCTAATTCGGCTTGAACCTTATCGGAGGTTCGGTAAGAGGTACAAATTAGCTAAAACTAGTTCAAAACAAAAATATCAAAATGAACTAATAAATCAAAAGTGCAAATAATACTTAAATGATCTGAATTAAACAACAACTTGTCAGTAATAAGCTGCGGTGCTTCCTTAACAACAAATACTTGTGTAAATTCTCAGTGTATGTGATCACTGTTTGTATGTGGGCGTTAGGTGTCGCTCATGTTTTGTTAAGTCGAATATGTTGTATGTTATCGCGGTTTCAATGTGACAGTCAATACAAGTCACCGCTTTTTGCCAACTAACCCTTTCCAACTGTTGGATAACAAATTGGTTTATGTGACATGCTTCCCAAACTCCCATTTTGTTTTTTGTTGTGTGTTCGTTCACAAGAACAAGGACCGATTTTGAAACAAAATTATTAAAGCACCTGCTGTTCATAAAGTTGAGATGACATTAAAAATAAAGGTTTGCGTAAACTAGTTGTTGAAAGTGTTGATGTAACAGACCATAAAAATGCCAAGCAAGGTATTTTTATGATGAGTGCATTTACCGATTGACTTTTTGTGACCAATTTTTGTAAGTTTGTATTNATTTTTGTACGTTTGTATTCGAGGAATGGTGCTACCGTGCTATGATGTGTGGTGCATAATTTGCAAATTGCTAAATACGAAACTGATAGTTGTAAATCTTTTTCGTTGGCGCTAGTTGCTGCATTCTATTATCTAAGCTGCTTTCTCCAAAAGAAAAGCACTTTTGTTTAAGTTGATTCATAAAAGCAAAAATACCCAACACACTACAATTATGTTGATGGGAAATGGCGTTGGAACACTTCTTGTTCCCTGTTTTGAAAGGAAGTTATCAAAATTTATGATTGCATCTTAGCCAAAGGGAACCTGATATTGAAAGCATTTTTTTGCTAGACTCGCTGGTTGCAATAGTCGAACATGGCTAGGTGATTGTTTATGCTTGCGTTTGGATTGGCAAAGTTGTAATCCGTCAAATAAAGGGGGGGGGGGGTGATTTGAAAAGCAAAAATACCCAACACACTACAATTATGTTAATGGGAAATGGCGTCGGAACACTTTTTGTTCCCTGTTTTTAAAGGTAGTTATAAAAATTTATGATTGCGTCTTAGCCAAAGGGAACCTGATTTTTGAAAGCATTTTTTAGCTAGACTCGCTGAATGCAAAAGTGGAACAGGGCTAGGTGATTGTTTATGCTTGCGTTTGGATTGGCAAAGCCTAGAAGTTGTAATCCGTCAAATAAAGGTATTACATTTGAAATGACGTGTTTGCTTATACAGTGGCATTTTGAAGTATATAACCGTGTTTCAAAGTGAATCGTTCCGTTTTCGATTTTAGGTAATTTCCTGTGGAGATATTTTGTTTGCGCAATAAATAAAGTGTTTTTGACAAGATATATAACAAACCAGACAGCCTCATAACATCACACCACACGCATTTATTACAAAGGTTACAACACATTATGGTAGGTTCAAAGGAAGCATAGCGTTGTTGCGTGACACCGATTGGGGGGGGGGCTTTTCCTGTTGAGATATTTTGTTTGCGGAATAAATAAAGTGTTTTCGACAATAAATAAAGTGTTTTCATAACATCACACCACACGCATTTATTACAAAGGTTACAACAAATTATGGTAGGTTCAAAGGAAGCATAGCGTTGTTGCGTGACACCGATTTTCTGGGATTTTAACGTCAACTGGCGTCGTAAAGAGTCGGATGACAGAAACAATACAGATTTCAGTTCGACAAAAAATTCATTGGTAAAAATCATGAGATAAAAGCAGGTGAGAATTAAAAGACAATATAGCAGTAACTGAATGCCTACATCGTTAAAATATCAGTGTAGTAATTACATTACCGAATTAGTCAATACTACACTTCACATAACTAGTTCAGTCAATACTCTTTGTTCTTTCTTCACAGATGTCGAATGTTTTCAAACAAACCTAACAAAAGAATTAGGGTACAGGAAAATTTTCGACTCAAAATGATTTTGATGTAAACAACGTCAATGATTCAAAATGTAACAGGTTAAATGTTTAACTGTGGGGGGGGGGGCAGTAATTACATTACCGAATTAGTCAATACTACACTTCACATAACTAGTAGTCAATACTCTCTGTTCTTTCTTCACAGGTGTCGAATGTTTTTAAACAAACATAACTAAAGAATTAGGGTACAGGAAAATTTTCGACTTAAAATGATTTTGATGCAAACAACGTCAATGATTCAAAATGTAACAGGTTAAATGTTTAACTGTGGAAAACGTATTTGCATTGCACAACATTCCATAATGTTTACTTAGTAAATCACGGAAGTTGAAAAGTGAAAAAAGAATATATTGTTCTCTTCTAATATTGTTTTGCCACAACCCAAATGTTTTATTAAAAGAATTGAATAATTAGTAACGTTCTATTGCAGAAAGTTTAAACATCTACTTTAATTAAGGTTTGAACTTTGACCCCCTCCTGTATATGCCTTGTGTTACTGCTGCCCATGTCTGGCAACAGCCAAACAATTGCAGGGGGGGGGGGTTGAATAATTAGTAACGTTCTATTGAAGAAAGTTTAAACATCTACTTTAGTTAAGGTTTGAACTTTGACCCCCTCCTGTATCTGCCTTGTGTTACTGCTGGGGGGGGGGGAAGCAGATGGAAACTAAAAGACAATATAGCATTAACTGAATGCCTGCATCGTTAAAATATCAGTGCAGTAATTACATTCCCGAATTAGTCAATACTACACTTCACATAACTCGTTTAGTCAGTACTCTTTGTCCTTTCTTCAGGGATTTCAAATGTTTTTAAACAAACATAACTAAAGCATTAGGGTACAGCAACATTTTCGACTCAGAATGATTTTTATGTAAACAACGCCAATGATTCAAAATAAAACAGGTTAAATGTTTAACCGTGGAAAACGTATTTGCACTGCACAACATTCCATAATGTTTACTTAGTAAATCACGGAGTTTAAAAGTGAAAAAAAAATATATTGATTTCTTCTAATAGGGCTATTGTTTTGTTACAACCCAATGTTTTATTTTCAAAAGAATTGAATAATTAGTAATGTTCTATTTAAGAAATCTACTTTAATCAAGGTTTGAACTTTGACCCCCTCCTGTATCTGCCTTGTGTTACTGCTGCCCATGTCTGGCAACAGCCAAACAATTGCAAGAAAATATTTCTTGTCTAATTTCGTCATCAATAACGCAGTATAGCAAGAAGACGACGATTCCCTGCAACCCGTTCACCAAGCTGTGGATGTACATGAACACCTCGTTTGAAGTACCGTTACCGATTCCTGTAAAAAATGTACTTCCTTGCTTAGCTGTAGCATGATGCGTCTACTGAAGGTTGGTAAGTCACACACGCCTAAATATTTCACCTGTGAAAAAGGACAAAACCCAAGTTCCGCCGAGCATGAAGAATAGTAAGATGAAAGTCTTCGCTGCTCGCAACTCATCTCCTGTCCCTGGATCCTCTCCTCTGTTTCGCATCTTCCTTGAGTGCAGCATCACATGTGTCGTCTTTAGGACAATCATGAAGTTGATGAGAAGGACGACAGCAAGAGGAGAGACCACCGTTGTGTAGAAGATCGGAGTACCAGGGGCCAACCAGCATCTGTCGTATTTAAGAATCGCAATAAATTCGCTACAATGCTCATATAAAGGTTGGGGCTTCATGAACATGGCAAGGGGAATGCCCAGAGCCAAGGATATTCCCACTATAGTCACGGGAATCATCCAACCAATCAGCATAAAGATCTTGAGACGCTTTGATGAATCCTGAGTTTGGAACTCGACTGGAGACGAAGTGGCCATAAAGAGACGAATTCCCTCCACCAGGAACCACATTCCTAAAAAAATTCAGAAAATGATAATTTTATCCAAAAACTGTACTGGTAATAAGTTGGTTCCATTTCAACCTTTCTTTTCTGTTGTATTAGATAACTGGTAAAATTTGAAAATTGGAAATGTTATGATTACGTAATTACCTGAGGAGAGCAAAAGGTATTGACTGGCAATAGTCTGAATCATGCAAGTAACATTATTCAGGACGGCAAGATCATGTGCTACGTTGACGGAGTGGAAAAGCAGAAGAGCCAGCGACAAGCTGATTTGAACCGGAACCCGATCTCCGCTGCGTTTCGACTTGTAGAGAATTATTATAGTGGTGACCAGAAACATGATGGATGCTGACTCAGTGGTGTAAGAAGTGACCTAAAAATCAAAGCCTTGTAACCACCAAAGCACATTTTAAAGGTTACAGCTAAGTGTTTTTACCTTCACGCCCTTTGGTATTGTGATAGACTGGACAGAAAGTAGAACAGTGAAAAGGGTGAGATGGTTGCACTTGCATGTTACATTGCCTGTTATGTCATTAGTAAATGTGACGCAACCACGATCAGAATATTTGTTTTCAAGTTTGTCGAAGAAGACACAGATTGGTTCCGCTTTGTTGATCATTAAATTAACCCCGTTTATAGTTTTTGCTCTAACCTCTTTGCAGAAAAACTTCAAGGATATCGGGGGTCCTATGTAACTCACATTTCCTGTCAACTGATGGTTTTGTTTAGCGGCAGTTGATCGTTTGCGACCCGAGCTCAGGAAGCTATGGGGGGGGGGCTTTGTCGAAGAAGAGGCAGATTGGTTCTAGTTTGTTGATCATGAAATTAACCCCGTTTATGGTTTTTGCTCTAACCTCTTTGCAGAAGAACTTCAAGGAGATCGGGGGTCCTATGTAACTCACATTTCCTGTCAACTGATGGCTTTGTTTAGCGGCAGTTGATCGTTTGCGACCCGAGCTCAGGAAGCTATCCGCGTCCCAAGCTATTATAGATATGTAGGTTGTGTTTAACGTAGCTATGTACTGGGTTTGGGCGAGAGAACCGAATGTGACAGGTTGAGTCTGTGCAGTTTCGGTTGTGTTTATCTTAAAGACAAACACTGCAATCACGAGTCGTCTAACCCCATTTGTTTGTAGCCCAAAGTCGATGCGAGTTGAACTAAGCATTACATTTGAATGATATTCACTGTGGTTATGTTTGACATTTTTAATGTATAATTGGTCGTTGCCGTCATAAGACGTTTTATTTGTTTCGTATAGTTTTCTTGCAGCGTTCTGCAAAAAACTCTCAACCTTTTCCAGATCATCTGCATTCGATGGGTTGAGGTTTTCCGAATGTATAAACAAAGAAGACACGCAGTCTGAAAAGAAACAAAACGTAACGATTATACACTGAGTATTGTTTTTTTACCGTTTCGCGCAGGGTCCAGTTGTTTACCATACGAACAAAGCATATTATCTTTTGAGTACTTCTATTTTTTGAGCGTTGAAGTAGAGTAGTGCATAAAACAACTGATGCAAATGAGAAGATTGTTTACTTTTGCCTGTTGTGACATAATGCAGGGAACAGCAATCTTTTTTAGCTCTACGGATCTATTTAAACATCAAATTTTATCATGGATCGGTCTTAAAAATATTATTACAGCATTGATTCAATAAAAACATTAAGACTGTTAACTCTGACAAGACGCAACCACCTAGGTATCATGATTTATAGCAGGGGTGTGCAACCTTTTTCGTCGCTGGGTCACATAGCAGATTTCGGACAACAAGCGTGGGCCGCACAATTTTTTCCATGTACCGTATTAATTTACGTGTTTTCACCCTACTGTTGTTGCGAACTTTAATTATTCAATGAATAGTCACTTAATTTACCTTTAGTCTGCTGTAGTAGATATACAACGTAACTACTTGGCATAGTAAAATTTCTGCCTGACCCAATAGGCGCAAGTAAGTTTCGCCGCAACACTGGCTTCACAACAAAGTAATTGTTTGCTAGGCAAAGAGAGTTATTATGTCACAATCGATGAATGCGAAACAAGCACCTAGTGCGAATAGAAGACCATAGGTCTAGGTCAGGGGCGGGCAACTTCTCCAGTTGGCGGGCCTGATACGGGAAAATGAGGGGGGGGGGCGTAACGATTATGAACTTATACTGAATATTGTTTTCCTTAACGTTTTACTGGACGAACAGAGCATATTATCTTTTGAGTACTTTTATCTTTTGAGCGTTAGAGTAGAGTAGTATATAACACGGCTGTTACAAATGCGAAGATTGTTTACTTTTGCCTGTTGTGGCGTAATGCAGGGAACAGCAATATTTTTAGCACTACGGATCTATGTAAACACCAAATTTTATCATGGATCGGTCTTAAAAATATTATTAAAGCATTGATTCAATAAAAACATTAAAAACATTAAGACTGTTTAACTCTGACAAGACGCAACCACCTAGGTATCATGATTTATTTTAAAGCATTAAAAGTGAAAAAGTTTTAAAATGCTTTTGATCGCCTAGCAAACAAATACTGATTGCTACTTGATCGATTGGTAACAAGAAAGCAACCGTTTACTGTCAAACAGTTGTGGTCTAACCTGTATTATTTCCACCAAAACCAGAATTACAACCACAACTGAAGCCACCATCGGTATTGCTACAAGTAGCGTTGAAGTTGCAGTTGTTCAAATCGGGTTTAGAGCATTCGTCGATGTCTGCAACGAGTGAACAGTAAATGAACAGTGTAATACAAATCTTTTTGAAGTAAACATGCCTGTAAAATGTTGTCCAAATCACCAAAGTTTAATGTTTTGTAACAGCCGTTCGCGCTCTTAAAGTCATCAGGCTGTTAACAACCCCCAATGTCTGGTTGACTTTAACACTACAGAGTCGTCTGTGGTGCGCACCAACTACATTTTACACTTTGGGGGCTAACGGGGTAAATACTTGGGTTGTCATGACAAACAAAACAGATGGCACATGTACATAATTATATCTACCATCTGTAAAAGTTTCAGCCAAATCCACCCAACATTTCAAGGCAAAGATGGTGGACAAACTTCATGGAAGAAAAAAAGAAAAAAACAAAATAAATCAAGAAAAATCAACAGGCGTCCGCTTGCGGGAAAGGGACCCTTAGGTATTACCTATACATGTTATTCCGTTTCCTGTGAAACCAGAATTACAATCACAATTAAAGCTACCGCCGATATTGCTGCAAATAGCTTGGATGTGGCAGTTGTTCAAACCTGGTGTGGAGCATTTGTCGATGTCTGCAACGAGAAAATGAACAGTATATTGCACATATTTTAGTTTCTCTGGCTGTCGCGTTCAATGTATACATATATAAGGTGTTTGATTGATTATAGTTATTATTCTATACGGAGTATAATTACCAGTTTACATGCTATTCAAAACCACTAGCAAATTAAAACTATTACCTGCACATGTTGTTCCGTTTCCTGTAAAAGGGGGGGGGGGGGGGGGGGGGGGGGGGGGGGGGGGGGGGGGGGGGGGGGGGGGGGGGGGGGGGGGGGGGCGTTAAAGTTGCAGTTGTTCAAATCGGGTTTAGAGCATTCGTCGATGTCTGCAACGGGGAAATGAAAAGTACGTTACAGTTCTTTTTGTTTCTGTGACTGTTTTATTTATCTATATTAGTGATGTTTAACCGCGGCTGCCGTGGCCACATGCGGCTCCCAACTACTTATTTTGGGGCCCGCACCAAACCTCAGAAAACAACCAAACATTGCTATTTTAGCTTTCAAGGTAATAATCTTCTGTTATTTTCTCAACTTTCGTTTTTGCGGCTCCCTACACACTTATGAAAGAACCATTTGACCCCGACAACAAAAAAGGTTGAAAATCACTGATCTAGATGGTGTTTGATTGACTATAGTCATTATGCTAAACGGAGTATAATTACCAGTCCACAAACTATCAAAACCAACAGCAAATGAAAAATATTACCTGCACATGTTGTTCCGTTTCCTGTAAAACCAGAATTACAATCACAATTGAAGCCACCGTCAAAGTTGCTGCAAATAGCTTGGGTGTGGCAGTTGTTCAAATCGGAATTAGAGCATTCGTCAATGTCTGCAATGACGAATTTAACAATTAACAAGTATTAGAAGACATACACAAAAACATAATACCCCACCAACCTATTCAAACCTTTGCGAAATTAGGCTTAATCATATATTATAAAGGGAAGAAGAAATACATAGCGAAATATTAAGTAAAACACGACAATCGACCTCTATAAATGGCAATTTTTTTAGGCTGTACAAATTTCATTTCATTTAAACATTGTTAAAAAATTTCCTCGTTTGAAGGAGCTGGTGAAGGTTTTGGAGACCAAGGGGTTGAACACAACAAATCAACACATACAAATGGCATATCCAACAAGCTATACAATTTTCAGTCAATTCCGTCATTGCTTAAAAATCTCGCCCATTTTGTCGTTGTTTTTTTTAACGTTTTTAGAGTAACAGCCGTTCACGCTTCTAAAGTCATCAGGCTGTTAAAAACCCCCAAACTGCTAACTGCAAAAACATTCAATAAATGTGCTAAAATGCAAGTAACGTATGTCTGGTTGATTTTATAACACTACAGAAACTTGTCGTTTGTGGTGCGCACCAACTACATGGGGGGGGGGTTTAATCTTATATTATAAAGGGAAGAAGAAATACATAGCGAAATATAAAGTAAAACACGACAATCGACCTCTACAAATGGCAATTTTTTTAGGCTGTACAAATTTCATTTCATTTAAACATTGTTAAAAAATTTCCTCGTTTTAAGGAGCTGGTGAAGGTTTTTGGAGACCAAGGGGTTGAACACAACAAATCAACACATATAAATGGCATATCCAACAAGCTATACAATTTTCAGTCAATTCCGTCATTGCTTAAAAAACTCGCCCATTTTGTCGTTGTTTTTTAATGTTTTTAGAGTAACAGCCGTTAACGCTTCTAAAGTCATCAGGCTGTTAACAACCCCCAAACTGCCAACTGCAAAAACATTCAATAAATGTGCTAAAAACGCAAGTAACGTATGTCTGGTTGACTTTATAACACTACAGAAACTTGTCGTTTGTGGTGCGCACCAACTACATTTTACACTTTGGGGGCTAACGGGGTATATACGTGGGTTATCATGACAAACAAAACAGATGGCACATCTACATAATTATGTAAAACCTACCATCTGTAAAAGTTTCAGCCAAATCCACCAAACATTTCAAGGCAAAAGATGGTGGACAAACTTCAGGAACGAAAAAAAGAAAAACGAAACAAAATAAATAGAGAAAAATCAACACGCGTCCGCTTCAGGGATAGGGACCCATAATTATTACCTGTACATGTTATTCCGTTTCCTGTAAAACCATATTTACAATCACAATTAAAGCTACCGCCGATATTGCTGCAAATAGCTTGGATGTGGCAGTTGTTCAAACCTGGTGTGGAGCATTTGTCGATGTCTGCAACGAGAAAATGAACAGGGGGGGGGGAACGTGGGTAATCATGACAAACAAAACAGATAGCGCATCTACATACCTATATCTACCATCTGTAAAAGTTTCAGCCAAATCCACCAAACATTTCAAGGCAAAAGATGGTGGACAAACTTCAGGGAAGAAAAAAACACAAAAACAAAATAAATCAAGAAAAATCAACAGGCGTCCGCTTGCGGGAAAGGGACCCATAAGTATTACCTGTACATGTTATTCCGTTTCCTGTAAAACCAGAATTACAATCACAATTGAAGCTACCGCCGATATTGCTGCAAATAGCTTGAATGTGGCAGTTGTTTAAACCTGGTGTGGAGCATTTGTCGATGTCTGCAACGAGAAAATGAACAGTATATTGCACATATTTTAGTTTCTCTGGCTGTTGCGTTCTATGTATACATATATAAGGTGTTTGATTGATTATAGTTATTNAACTGCTTATTTTGCGGCCCGCACCAAACCTCAGAAAACAACCAAACATTGCTATTTTAGCTTCAAGGTAATAAGCTTCAGTTTTTTTCTTAACTTTCGTTTTTGCGGCTCCCTACACACTTATGAAAGAATCATTTAGCCCCGACAACAAAAAAGGTTAAAAATCACTGATCTAGATGGTGTTTGATCGGCTATTGTCATTATGCTAAAAACCTACAGCAAATAAAAAATATTACCTGCGCATGTTGTTCCGTTTCCTGTAAAACCAGATTTACAATCACAAGTAAAGCTACCGTCGATATTGCTGCAAATAGCTTGGATGTGGCAGTTGCTCAAACTGGAATTAGAGCATTCGTCAATGTCTACAACAACAAGTCAACAGTTAACCTGTAATACGAGTCATACACAAAAAATAATACCCCACTAACCTATGCAAACCTTTGATAAAATAAGTTTGTATCCAGTGTTGCAGATGCACGTGTATGTTCCAACAGAGTTGGTGCACGAAGCAGTTTGTAGGCCGCAAATCGTTTCGTTTAAGGCGCATTCGTCAATATCTAGACAACAGTCCCCCCCCCCTATCCAGAGTTGCAGGTACACGTGTAACTCCCAACAGAGTTGGTGCATGAAGCAGTTTGTGGACCGCAGGCAGTACCGTTCACGGCGCATTCGTCAAAATCTACAGGTTTGTTTAAAATGAGATTGGAAAACGCAATCGCATTCAGTTTGCCAGTAATACAATTGTGACTTTAATTAACACAACATAGTATTTAACATAGTTGTTTGGAGGTGCTGTGCAATGAAAAGGTAAAAAGTGGAAATATTAAAAGCAGTTTGTGAAACACAAACGTTTGCAAATTCTATGTTAAATATGAGCCGT
>QLIY01003099.1:0-14078 GCA_003260075.1 Phallusia mammillata | reverse complement strand
ATAGTGTAAATGCAACAACAAAATGTGCTAAGCCACCCTTCTAGTTATGAAAAGATTTAGCATTTAACATAGGTATATGGATGTGAAGTAAAACACGGCGATAAATATTCGGCTTAAATGAACAGGCTATAAGGGGTGGAAGTCTTAATCAAATCAGACATTTTTAAATGTTTATTCTACTTTAGGATGTTAATGGGATAACATGTAGAGCTACAAGATGAAACTCAGTAAGTAACGCTTCCCCCCCCCCCCCCCCCCCCCCCCCCCCCCCCCCCCCCCCCCCCCCCCCCCCCTTAGTCTACAAATGTACAATGGCTTAGTTTACAAATGGTACGATCCCTTTAAAATTTAGAGAGCCAGTGGGGCAAAGGGTGGGTGTATAGGTAATGTACAACAATCGGCACACTGCCTTACATCACTCTTAAAACCTTAAGTTGGTTTTGTGTCGCTTGGTGTCGCCACAGAGCAGTGCGCCTGGTAAGCGTGACGTCACATCGATGCTTGAACGACGAAACACAAGAAAACCTTTCTCACGTTAAGGGGGAAATCCCTTTTTGTTCTGATATATTTCGTCTCGTATTCCACACAATGCACGCTAAATCCTTAACGTTTAATATTTGTTTGAATTACTTTTTCTCAAGGTTGCATACCAGTTTTGAAGACTATATCTGATCGATTTAATAAAAACCATTAGGGGGTAAAATCGTAAGTTAACGTTAAACAAATCTGTTCCTGCTGCCTTTGCAACTAAATATTGTGTAACATGTTCTCAGTTTAGGATTAATACTCAACACAGATTTTACGTCGAAATTCTGGACAATTGTAACTTGCTTGACGCCAATAGACTGACAACCGCTATACATTATTTATTTACAGATTTACACGTTTAGGAACAAAATGAATCGATAAAGATCAATATATGTTCTGGGGCATTTTGACATNCTCGTGTTGGTAATCTAGAAACAAAAAAATGAAAAAAGGTACGTTTTAAAGCCATTTTTTGGACCTAATGTGTGTGCCAGTTGCTTTTATGCTGTTATATCCGATTTGCATAGCTAGCATTTCACTAATGGTGACTATTTCAAACAGAAGGCAGAAAACTTACTTGTCAATAATTAACTTTGCTCCTTCTTTTCGTAGTTCATCTTTACGAGCATGGTAGACAGAAACTCTTTCTTCTTCACTAAGCTGTTTGCTGATTTCTTTAAACAAATCTTTCCGGATATTATGGTCGTTAAAAACCGCTTGCAGCTTTCCACTACATCCATTATCAAGTGCCAATTTGACAAGGGAGGCTGTTGGGAAGTGTTTTAAATGTTTGTGAACTTTCCAATGTCTCACGTGACACTTTGCTATCTCGAACACAACTCCGCAAAACAATCGACGATATTTTGGTTCCAAACTGGCCATCTTCTTTTTCATGTATATCTCATATTGCTCAGATAATGTGGAGCGAAACTTTTCAAGTGTTTGTGAATCGTAGTCGACAAACTCAGGGTTCGTTTGGCGCTTGGAACATGTTTTGTCATCGAATGCTCTTGCAAACATACCTTTATCTTTATCTGATTCAGCCAAAGCACTATGCGTTTCACACCAGCAATAACTGTGAAGTACAGTCAGTGAATTATCTGGTTTGTTGTTGACGAGAAACACGAAACAATTTCCATCTTTCATCAACTCTTCGTTGTTTGTGAGTGATATCAACATTCGAAGAATTTGTTTTCCGTTGAAATCACCAATCTCAATTTTGTAATATTGAAAATGTGAAAAAGAAAATATTGCTCCTTTATCTAGAAACAATTTAAACCTTTTTTCCAGTTCGTTACGAAACGTTCCTTCAAAGTCTGAAAATTTTTGTGGATCTACAGAACCTTGATCATCAACTTCAACAGTGAAATTTAATATAGCAAGCACGTTTTCAAAGGGCCAACTCATTCTGTAACTTGCTTTTCCGTTATTAAAGTTATATGTTTCCAATGTCTGCCTCAGGTATAATGGTCAACATACAGGTGTAGAAACGTTGTGCTCCGTGCGATTAAGCTAAAATGGGACAACAGCTGAATTGGTCCATTAAACCCAAACATACCTTACAACTGTTTTCAATAAGTACAAGGCCAATTACGCGACACGCATATCGACATAAACAGTTAAATTATATATGATTGACATATTACCTTAACTAACTACGTAACATGACGTTACAGTTGTGCGTGACAACCACATCAAGACCTTTCTCTTACCGAAGGAGTTTTCCCATTAATTTTCAATAGGATCCAGTTCTCTGACGTTTTGTTTTTGCCTTTTCATGGTTTTAGGAATATTGCAGCTTTAATGCGCCTTTCAAAATTTGAAAATCTTTTTTGGACCTTACGAATTCTCTGTCACCAATGTTAATATAAACGTTGAACAAATCAAGCACGTTTTTTTAACAACAGACAAACTAATTTTGAAAAAATTGTGTTGCTGTAATGTAATGCCCCAAGTAAAATCCAAATCCAGGATTATGTGCTTAGTATACAGCTAGCAACACCCCTTGGTCTAGTTGGCCAGTTAAAGGGAAAGTTGTTTTTTCCAATCAGATTGCTTATGTCAATTATGCGGTATTTAAGATTCTTTAACATTGATCTATCTTCGTCTAATGTCTATCATTCTTCTTGTCCAACTTGTTTCGACACGGCCTAATAAAAATAGCATGCGGCTCTAAACCTTTAAGTTTGGTTTAAATTACGGTAATACAGTGTTTATTATTTTAGGTACCTTTCATAGGCGGAACTGTTCAGCAAACGAGTTTGAAATTGTTTCTTCTCTAAGCCCAACTTACATCGAATGCTGCAATGTAGCTCTATACCAGTGGTTCTTAACCTTTTTCCTTGCTGCGCCCCATTTTAATCACCAACCAATTTTCGCACCCACTGTGTTTTTGTATTTATATAGAATATACCTAATCAACTTTCTCATACACCTTGGGGGGTGCGTGCACCCCTGGTTAAGAGCTCCTGCTCTGTAGAGTCTCATACACTAAAAGATTAACTTAATATGTTTGCTTTGTTCTGGTAACGTCATTTACCCATCTGTAGTTAGGTTTAACCCCCATTTGGATCATTTATTCCCACTAACGAGAATTGCGTTTTCGTCATTTGTGGGGTGTCCACTATTACAATGTTTTGGATTTTTTAACGGGTTATAAAAAAAAAACGTTAAATTTGAACTGATTTCACCTGAGTTTGTTAAAGAGAGTGTACGTCATACTTAAATAACTAATTTAAAATAGACAACTTTGTTGGTATCAAAACAATTCATCTTCCAAGCACGCATCGTATGGTTTTTCGGTTCACAACGTTATTTTTGTTGCACTGCTAACTTGAATAGCAGTTTTGTGTGCTTATAATTTAGACGTTCCATGGAGCTAACTCTTATACTTAAATGCATGAAAGAAAATTAGGAGCCTGATTTGTGTGAAAACCCTTTGTGTTTAAATTAGGACCAATAAATCGATTGAATTTCGCTTGCTGTCGCCACGCATCAGTGATTCTTTTACTCACACCGATGGGGTATTCCCTTTCGGATGACGTTAAAGTAATTCTCAATGTGAAATTATATTTGTTGAAGTATTTGGTCTAAAACTGCTGCAACTTTATTACTTTTTTACGTATTGATTCCCTACAAATTTGGTTTGTTCCGCTTTTGGCTTTAACATAGACATTTCAATTGTCAAAAAATATGTTTTACTTAGCACAAAAGCGTTACATTTATCTACAGTATAAATGTGTCGTATTTACACACACAATTTTACACCAACATTAATATATAGATCGTTACAAGATTATTCATTAGCTATAATTCGCAATAAGAAGAAGAATTTAACTGCAACGTAATGTTTAATAGCACAAAATGTTCGTACAATATTTAATATCTCATTCATAAAATTTCTTCATCTCATCAGCGACTTGTCTTACTTTTTCACCATCATAATTTCCTTCAGCATTCGGTGGAAAAATCCTGTGATAAACTTAAAGTTTAGCGTTTAGACAAACCATACTCAATGTGATTTGTTTCAACTATTGTGCCCTTCTTATTCTTTAACTTACTTGTCAATGATGACCTTTGCCCCCTCCGAACGTAGTTTGGCTTTTATGCTGTGGACTTCCGCAATATGTTCTTCTTTACTACTTGTTTGACTCGATTTGGACGAAATATCCAAATTGTGATCGTTAAAAATCGCCTGCAAGTTTCCACTGCATCCATTATCAAGTGCTAATTTGACAAGAGAAGCGGTTGGAAAGTTTTTTAAATGTTTGTAAACTTTCAGTGGGCCACGTGACACTTCGCTATTTCGAACACAACGCCCCAAAACAATCGACGATAATTAGGCTGCAGGTTGGCCATCTTCTGGTTCATATACATCTCATAATGCTGAGATAATTTGGAGCGAAATATGTTGATCGTTTGTGAATCTAACCCGACATATTTTTGAGGGTTTATTTGCCGTTTCTCGCATGTTTTGTCATCAAACGCTCTCACCCAATTGCCCCTTTCTTGTTTTGAATGAAACAAAACGGTGGTTAGTTCAAACCAGTACCTGCGTAAGACTGTTAAGGAGGTATCTGGTTCGTTGTTGACCAGAAAAACAAAACAATTTCCATTTTGCATCCAAGTTTCGTTGTTTGTGAGTGATATCAACATTCGAAGAACTTGTTTTCCATTCATATTACCAGTCTCCATTTTGTAAAATTGAAGATCGTCAAATAGAAATGTGTTTCCTTCACTTTCAAAGTATGCCACTCTTTTTTTAAGGTGGTTTCGAAATGTGCCATAAAAATCCGAAAATCTTTGTGAATTTACAGAATCTTTATCACCAACTTCAATTGTTATGTTTAACAAATCAAGCACGTTTTGAAACGACAAACTCATTCTCGAACTTAACTCTTTTTGTCTGTTTCCAGATTTTGGTACTGTAATAAAGTTTGAATTTTTAACTGCTTGTAATGACACCTCACTTTCACAATGAGTTCCTTCTCCACAGCTTCTAAGATTGAGTACACAAACCAACACCGTAACTGTCAATTCACTTATCAAATAGCGTCAATATAGTGATTTCGCACAAATATCAATATAAAATGCGTAACGGCGTATTGTTAACACCAATCATTTTGAAATTGATCTCAATTGTGACCTTTGTAACACAGGTGACAATCAAACAAGTAACTTCGGTTTCACTTCGCAGAAACCAGTGGTACAGGTAGTTTAAAACTCATGTCATGCGATTGCCACGTTTGCGTGATGATTAACAAAATAACTAGAAACGTGGTTTGATCACCAACTTCCCCCCCCCCCATGGTTATGTTCAACAAATCAAGCACGTTTTCAAACGACAAACTCATTTTGCAATCTTAACTCTCTTTTTCGTTTTCAAATGTTTGTACTGTCTTTAAAGTTCGAATTTATTTAACTAATTTTTATGGTACCTCACATTTATAATGAGTTCCTTATCCACAGGTGCCAAGGTTCAAACGCACAAAACAAGACCGTAACTGTCGCGTCACGCATCACGTTATCGTCAGGGACAAATGCCAAGCATACAGCGCCGTACTGTTAACATCAGTCATGCTGAAAATGATCACCCCCCCCCCTTCGAATGAAAACGTTCTTCCATTGCTTTGTAAGTAGGAAATTCTTCTCCTAAGATCGTCCCGAAATGTTTCTTCAAATTCCGAAAATCTTTGTGGAGCTACAGAATCTAAGTCACCAACTTCAATTGATATGTTCAACAAATCAAGCACGTTTTCCAACGACAAACCCATTCTGCAAAATTAACTGTTTTGACTGTTTTCTTAAATTTTGGTATTGTACTTATAGTTGTACTAGAGAGTTGAGTTGTACTTGTACTAGAGAATTTATTCAACTGACTCTGCTTGTGCCAAACACACACAATGACTTACTACGGTAATTTCGCGCAAATGCCAATCGTGTAGCGGCGTATTGTCAACATGGGGCAAGCGTAAAATGATCCCTTTTACGACCTTTGTAACACAGGTGACAATCAAACAAGTCATAACTTTAGTTTCCCTTCGCAGAGACTAGTGGCACAGGTAACTAATGTCACGCGATCGCCACTCTTTCGTAATGATTAAGGAAATTATTAGAAAGGTGGCTTAGCGTATGTTGCAAAGTTTTTCTGGACATTTTTTTCTGAAAATTTAATGAGGAAACTTATTATTAAAGTTGTGTTTATTGATACAACAACAAAATCTCACAAAACGGAGCTATTCTGCGACGCGTTTGGAAAGTTGAAACGACGCACCAGGGCGTCGAGACGCACAGTTTGAGAACTACTGGAACACTATGGCTTATTATGAAAAGTTCGTGCATTCACCATAGGTATTGCGATGTGAAGTGAAACACGGTGATCAATAGTCTGCCTAAATATTCATACTATATGGGGTGAAACCAGTCAAATCGCATTAAATCTAGACATTTAATGTGTAGGCTAATGTACTTTAAGTGTGTAGTGGGGTAACAGGTAGGGCTATTAAATGAAAAAATGACGCTTCACAATGAAATACTCCACAAATGGTAATTTAAAAGGCAATTTAAGGTATTGTTTTTGAATTCCTCCTAACTGATGTTAGAGGACCATTGGTTAAAAGGTGGCTTAAGAGCAGGGGTGGACAACCTGCGGCCCGCGGGCAAAATGCGGCCCTGGATTAAAGGTTGTGCGGCCCGTAGAGACGCTTGGATTTCAAATGTTCTGGAATACGAGTCCATATACTGTATATTTTGAGCAGCATAAAGCGCCCGATGGTATTTTTCTGCAACCTGGCAATTTGTGGCAATAATCAAATGCCAATTTTACTTGTAGTTAAGCATATTTGGTAAGCATGGTAAGCAACAAAGTAAAACCACCTTGTGTTATACACTGGTGCGGTCCGCGATATAATTTTGGCATTTATATTTGGCCCCACCCCCCCCCCCCCCCCCCCCCCCCCCCCCCCCCCCCCCCCCCCCCCCCCCCCCCCCCCCCCCCCCCCCCCCCCCCCCCCCCCCCCCCCCCCACAACAATCGACACACTACCATACATCAATCTCAAAACCATACATTGGATTTGTGTTGCTTGGTGTCGCCACTCAGCAGTACGTCGAGTAAGTGTGACGTCACAACGATGCGTGAACGGCGGAACGCAAGAGAACCTTTCTCACCTTAAAGGGGAATTCCCTTGTGGTTCTGATTTATTTCGTCTCGTATTCCACACAATGTACACTAAATCCTTAACGTTACATCTTTGTTGCAATTTGTTGTTGCTTCAATCCAAAAGTTCTGATTTACTTCTCCAACTAGTTCCCTTTAGCAGAGATTTACACTGACTTTTTTATTTGTACAAAGGCGTGTTTTATTTGCCTTGAACGACAAGCCTATTTACAAGGCAAGTTCTGTGTATTTACTCACACGCATGGACGTACATACACACAACTACAAGACTAATTAGAACCAGTAATTAAACTTATTCAACAAAGGGACAAATAATGAAATAAACAAAGCGGCGAACTAATGGTCAGCAAACGAAGGCTGGAAAGAGGAGTGAAAGTTTACAGCTGAAATACATATCTTGGGTCATTGCAAAGATCAAACGCACAAACGGATTCTGTCACACGCATTTTGATGAAGAGTTTCAATTTACTGATTCGATATACGAAATAAATTGTAGGGGAAATTAAACTGTAAGGTAAATCGCTTTGGCCTTAAACCCCCCCCCCCGCCAGGTTACCCACATTTTTTTGCTATTGTATGGATGGAGAATTATGAAAATTACATTTTTCTGCGTGTGTGTGTGCATGCTTTTACCCCGGCTCCCCCCCCCCGGCCGATTTACACCATAAGAATACGGGCAACTTTATGCCAGTATTTGCCTCGGACAGCACAAAATTGGGAAAAGTTCCGCCAGGTTACCCACATTTTTTTGCTATTGTATGGATGGAGAATTATGGAAATTACATTTTCCTACATGTGTGTGTGCATGCCTTTACCCCGGCCATGGCAGATAAACTAGCCAGTGATATACAGCTAAGTACAACACTACACTCAAGTACTCGGTGCTTGGTATCGAAGGTATATACATGTGGTATTCGTACTCGGTATCGGTACGCGCTTCAAAACCTGGTTTTGTCCCATCACTACTTGTAACAGAGGAATCTTACCAGAAAATTTGTTATACATGACGTCATACACTAGTGACTCTGGTGTGCATGACGTCACAATCGTGCGTGACAACCCAATCACATAAAAAATCTTACTCTTACTGGAGGTTTGTTTTTCCTTTGGTTAAAATGAAAGTCAGTGTTCTGACGTGAGGTTTTTTTTCTTTCGTGGTTCTTGTTGGAGACTACAGCGGCCTTTTTGCGTTACATCTTTGTCGTAATTTATTGTTGCTTCAATCAAAAAATTCTACTTCTCCATCTGGTTCCCTTTAGCAGAGATTTACACTGACGTTTTTATTTATACAAAGGCGTGTTTTATTTGTCGTGAACGACAAGCCTATTTACAATGCAAGTTTTGTGTCACGTACGGACGTACATACACACAACTACAAGACAAATTACAACCAGCAATTAAACTTATTCAACAAAGCAGGGCAAATAATGAAATAAACAAAGCGGCGAACTAATGGTCAGCAAACCAAGAAAGGTTGGGACGAGGAGTGAAAGTTCACAGCTGAAATACACGGGTCATTGCAAAGATCAAACGCACAAAACGGATTCTGTCACACGCATTTTGATGAAGAGTTTCAATTTGCTGATTCCATATACGAAATAAATTGTAGGGGAAATTAAACTGTAAGGTAAAACGCTTTGGCCTTAAATATCTAAAAAATTAAGTGTTTTTTTCTTCGCTAGTTACATTCACGATGCTCATGTCTTTTCGCTACAGTTCAACTCATATTGGTTTAATATTGGTCTATTCGTAAAATCTCTTTATCTTGTCAGCAGCCTTTTTCACTTCTTCACCATTGTATTTTCCTTCTGCGTTTGGTGGAAAAATCCTATGACAGACAAAACTAGTTACACAAATAATCAACTATTGGTGTTAATTACTCCCCCCCCCCAAACGGATTCTGTCACACGCATTTTGATGAAGAGTTTCAATTTACTGAATCGATATACGAAATAAATTGTACGGAAAATTAAACTGTAAGGTAAAACGCTTTGGCCTTAAATATCTAAAAATTTAAGTGTTTTTTTTTTTCGCTAGTTACATTCACGATGCTCATGTCTTTTCGCTACAGTTCAACTCATATTGGTTTAATATTGGTCTATTCGTAAAATCTCTTTATCTTGTCAGCAGCCTTTTTCACTTCTTCACCATTGTATTTTCCTTCAGCGTTTGGTTGAAAAATCCTGTGACAGATAAAACTAGTTACACAAATAATCAACTATTAGTGTTAATATTCTATTTAGCTGCTTATAAAAGACCCCCCCCCCCCATCACTACTTGTAACAGAGGAATCTTGCCAGAAAATTTGTTATACATGACGTCATACACAAGTGACTCTGGTGTGCATGACGTCACAATCGTGCATGACAACCCAATCACATAAAAAATCTTACTCTTACTAAAGGTTTGTTTTTCCTTTGGTTAAAATGAAAGTCAGTGTTCTGACGTAAGGTTTTTTTCTTTCGTGGTTCTACCCCCCCCCCACTCGTGGTCTATTCGTAAAATCTCTTTATCTTGTCAGCAGCCTTTTTTACTTCTTCACCATCGTATTTTCCTTCAGCATTAGGTGGAAAAATCCTATGAAAGACAAAACTAGTTACAGAAATAAATCAATAGAAATAATCTACTATTGGTTTTAATTACTTTTTGCTTTTTATAAAACATTGACTCACCAATCAATAATCTCCTTTGCTCCTTCTCTGCGCCATTCGGCTTTTTGTTGTTGAGTTTTAGTAATTTGTTCCTGTCTATCTGTAGTTGTTTTACGAATAAAAGAAACATGTAAAAAATGGTGGTTAAAAACCGCCTGCAACTTTCCACTGCATCCGTTATCAATCGCCAACTTAATTAGAGACGACCTGGGAAAGTTCTTCAAGTGTTCGTAGATCAGCCAATGTTTCACGTGACACTTTGCAATTTCGAATGCAATGCCAAAAAACAATCGACGATATTTTGGTTGCAGATCAGCCATTTTTTGCTCCATATATTTTGTATATTCCTCAGGCAAAGTGGAATGAAACTCTTTAATAGTTTCGTTATCCCCCCCCCCATGTAAAAAATGGTGGTTAAAAACCGCCTGCAACTTTCCACTGCATCCATTATCAATCGCTAACTTAATAAGAGATGACCTGGGTAAATCCTTCAAGTGTTCGTAGTTCAGCCAATGTTTCACGTGACACTTTGCTATTTCGTATGTAATTCCAAAAAACAATCGACGATATTTCGGTTGCAGATCAGCCATGTTTTGCTCCATGTATTTTATATATTCCTCTGGTAAAGTGGAACGAAGCTTTTTGATAGTTTTGTCATCCAAGCCAATATAACTAGGGTTATTTTGCCTTTTCTGACATAATTTGTCATCAAAAGCTTTAAACCAATTTCCTTTTTCTTTATCCGATTCAATCAAAGTGCCTCGTAGCTCAATCCAATGTCTCCCCCCCCCCACCAGAAACACGAAACAATTTCCATCTTTCATCAACTCTTCGTTGTTTATAATTGATATCAACATTCGAAGAACTTGTTTTCCGTTCAGATCACCAATCTTAAATTTGTAAAATTGTAAACCCCCCCCCCTTGTCATCAAAAGCTTTAAACCAATTTCCTTTTTCTTTATCCGATTCAGTCAAAGTACCTCGTAGTTCAATCCAATATCTGTAAAGCACAATCAGTGAAATATCCGGTTCACCCCCCCCCCGCAAAGCACAGTCATTGAAGTATCTGGTTCGTTGTTGGTAAGAAACACAAAGCAATTTCCATCTTTTATCAACCCTTCGTTGTTTAAAAGTGATATCAACATTCGAAGGACTTGTTTTCCATTTAGATCAGCAATCTCAATTTTGTAAAATTGTAAATTTTCAAAAGAAATGTCTCTTCCCTCGCTTCGAAAGTACGAAACTCTGTCCTTAAGATATTCTCGAAATGCTCCTTTAAATTCTGAAAATCTTTGTGGATCCAAAGAATCTTGATCAGCAACTTCAATTGATATATTTAATAAATCAAGCACGTTTTGAAACGACAAGCTCATTCCCAAGCCTTACTCTTTTTGTCTGTTTTCAAAATTTGGTACTGTACTAAAGTTTGAATTGATTCAACTGCTTTTAATGGCACCTCACTTTCAGAATGAGTTCCTTCTCCACAGTTTCTAAGGTTAAGTACACAAACCAACACCGTAACTTCCTTTTCAGGTATCAAACATTGTTTGCACGTTTTGATTTCGAACAAATATCAATTGTTTAACAGCGTATTGTTAACACCAGTCTTTTTGAAATAGATATCTTTTGTGACCTTTGTAACAAACCCCCCCCCCCCCCCCCCCCCCCCCCCCCTTCGCTTGGCAGAAACTAATGGCACAGGTAGCATTATTGCAACACAATCACAACATGGTTTCCAAAAAATAGAACGGTGGCTTAGCATATGTTGCTATTGCATAACCTTTATGGCTTATTATAAAATAAAATAGCATATTATGTAATTTCACTATAGTTATTGTGATGTGGAGTGAAACACGGCTATTTAGCAGAATCAATATTCTGCTTAAATAAACAGGCTATAAGGGGTGCAAATCTCAATAAAATCATACATTATTAAATGTTTATTCTACTTTAGAATGTTAGTGGGATAACAGGTAGGGCTACAAGATAAAACTCAGTAAGTGACGCTTTACAGTCGCTAGCCAGTGGGGTAAAGGGTGGGTGTGTAGGTGGTAGGGAATGCGCAACATTCGACACACAACCATACAACAATCTCAAAACCATACATTGCTTTTGTGTCGCTTGGTGTCGCCACACAGCAGTGCGACCGGTAAGTGTGACGTCACACTAATGTGTTTACGACGAAACACAAGAAATCCTTTCTCGCGATTCTGAATTATTTCGTCTCATATTCCACACAATGTACGCTAAATTCTTAACTTATATAAATTGTTTCGACTACTTTCTCTTAAGGTTTCATACCATTTTTTTAAAACTATATCTTTTTATGCAATAAAACCAATTAGAGGGTAAAATCGTTTGCTAATGTTCATCAAGTTTGGTTTTGCTGCCTTTGCACCTAAATATTGTGTAACATGTTCTCAGTTTAGGATTAATACTCAACACAGATTTTACGTCGAAATTCTGGACAATTGTAACTTGCTTGACCCCCCCCCCCCCCCCCCCCCCCCCCCCCCCCCCCCCCCCCCCCCCCCCCCCCCCCCCCCCCCCCCCCCCCCCCCCCCCCCCCCCCCCCCCCACGCCAATAGACTGACAACCGCTATACATTATTATTTACAGATTTTCACATTTAGGAACAAAATGAATCATGCAAGATCAATATACGTTTTGGGGCATCTTGACATTTTCTGCAAAAGTTTTTACAAGTAAAATGATTTCATCTCATCAGCAACTTTTGTTACTTCACTTTTATCGTACTTTCCTTCAGCAGTTGGTGAGAAAATTCTGAAATGAGAAGCAAATTTGAGTTCAAGATGTCCCATGTTGGTAGTATATAAAAAACGGGAAATAATGCTACATTTTAGCGCCATTTATGCACATAGCTTGTGTGCCAGTTGCTTTGATGCTGTTACACCGGATTTGCACTTCACTAGGCTAATGGCGACATTTTCCAGTATAAAGGTGCATACATACTTGTCAATAATTAACTTTGCTCCTTCTTTTCGTAGTTCATCTTTACGAGCATGGTAGGCAGAAACTCTTTCTTCCTCACTAAGCCGTGGACTGATTTCTTTAAACACATCTTTTGTGATATTATGTTCGTTAAAAACAGCCTGCAACTTTCCACTTAATCCATTGTCAATTGCCAGTTTCATAAGGGAGGCTGTTGGAAAGTTTTTTAAATGTGTGTGAACTTTCCAATGTCTCACGTGACACTTTGCAATCTCGAACACAACTCCCCAACACAATCGACGATCTTTTGGTTCCAAACTGGCCATCTTCTGTTTCATGTATATCTCATATTGCTCAGATAATGTGGAGCGAAATTTTCCAAGTGTTTGTGAATCGTAGCCGACACAGTCAGCTTTCTTTGACGCTTGAAACACGTTTTGTCATCAAACGCTCTTGCAAACAAACCTCTTTCTTCTCCAGATTCAGCCGAAACACCTCGTGCTTCGAACCAATAACTTTGCAGCACAGTCAGTGAATTATCTGGTTTGTTGTTGACAAGAAACAGGAAACAATTTCCAGGTTTCATTAACCCTTCGTTGTTGGTGAGTGATATCAACATTCGAAGAACTTGTTTTCCGTTGAGATCACCAATCTCAATTTTGTAAAACTGTAGATGATTAAAAGCAAACATTTGTCCTTGATTTGCAAAGCGTGGAATTCTTGATTCCATGTCGTCCCGAAAAGCTCCTTGAAAATCGGAAAACCTCTTTGGAGGTACAGAATCTCGATCACCAACTTTAAGGGTTATGTTCATCGAATNGGAGCTCACCCACAGGTGGTAGGGTTAAGCACACAAACCAACAAAGTAACTGATGTATTCCGTTTGTAATTCAATAATCACGTGTTACGAACAAACACAGGTAATCGAATAAATGTGGTTTTATAAACCCAAACCAATTCTTCTACGACAAAAATGTGTGAACAAAGTTATGCTAAACGTTTACTCACTTCAGTTACAAACTGACTAATATCATTGTAACAAAATAAATGTGGTGCCTGTATTGCAATTAAGAGACTACGTAATCTTTAACCTTCTTTCTAGTTTGCAGGGTGGAAAAACTTGCGATAGTATGCTTGGAGGCCTTTTTCGAACTTAATTTGTTTGTTTCCAAATTATCCTTTATCAGCATGACACTGGGTAAATATCTAAATAACAGTCACGAAATCGGACATTGGATAGCAAACATCAAATTAATTTAAACTTCAGCG
>QLIY01003098.1:0-14079 GCA_003260075.1 Phallusia mammillata | reverse complement strand
CCTACGAAGCCATTAAACGGAAGTTGTGCAACGTATAAATATTTCCCCTGCAGCGGGCCTTGTGCTTCTACTTCCACTGCTGGAACATCGCAATCAACTTATCAAGCATCGTTTGTAACAATTTCGATAAATCAACAGTCAACACCAGGCATTTCTGGGCGATAATAATCAGTAGCATATAACTGTGGCATTGCAATAAACGCTATTTCAATTTCTGTAAAAGTGCAGGTTGCTTGCCTCAGGAACTCAAAACGCTGATAACCGAAATACATATTTCCATTAAAATCAAAAGCTACCTTACTTTCACTACTTGAGTTGATTTCCTTATTAACGTGTTTGAGTGCAACAACAAACCTCCAAACTAGATGTATTGTGTGTTTGATTTACAGACTTACCAAATCAATATAATCCATGGATTGCCATCGCGGTTACTGCTGGGGCTTTATTGTTTGTTGTTCTACTCTTAAACCTTGGCCTTTTGATTTATAAAAGGTATGTTAATAAACTAAACACTAAATGATCATTTAAACGAAACAAAATCTTATTACATAATGTTTGCAGAAATAAATTCAATGAAACCTCTGACAGAAACAAAAATACAAACCATGTTTCAAATTCAGGTATGGTTTAAAATTGTACGTTAATGAGGCAGTGAAATAAAAAAGAATTTACTTTTTTTAATCGAAGTTGGTGTAGAATCGCCCAAGTACGAAGAATTCAGTACTTCAGCAAACAAACAGCCAATTAGAAGCAACGATGATCAAAATCGACCAATCAGAAGCGAGAATGTAGACGAACGACCAATAGGAAGCAAGACTGCATATGAAGTTCCAATGACAAATAAACAACAAGTTAAGCTGGGGATTATCTCATACAGCAAAGATGATTATGTTGAAATAAACCAATGGCTGGTTTTTTTATANCCAAGTACGAAGAATTCAGTACTTCAGCAAACAAACAGCCAATTAGAAGCAACGATGATCAAAATCGACCAATCAGAAGCGAGAATTAAGACGAACGACCAATAGGAAGCAAGACTGCATATGAAGTTCCAATGACAAATAAACAACAAGTTAAGCTGGGGATTATCTCATACAGCAAAGATGATTATGTTGAAATAAACCAATGGCTGGTTTTTTTATAAGCGTAATTATCAGTAATTCAATGTTTAAAAAGTTGCTGTTATTGCTGCTATTGCATTTGTGTGCAACAATTTGCATAATCATTTATGTGCAATAATAAAGTATTTTACCGCATAACCACTTGCTAAAATAATTGGAGAAGGAAACATCCTAAAATACGCTAGGAGCCAGGCAGCCTTTAAGCATGACATCTGCTTCGGTTCCTTGTTCAGCTTGTGACAGGTTACTATTGTTTTTCCGAAGTCTGGTCTTTTCCTAAAACCTAAGTTGCTCCTTGCCCGGAAAAATATTGAACCAATGATCGGACTCACTCCAAGTCCGTAGTAGGCAGTTGCAATGGACATAAATATATAGTACCCGATGCAAAAATTAAAATTTTGGGAACTTTTGAAAGCGTTGATGGTTAAAACTATTCAGAGCAGGGGTAAGTAAATGAAATAACACTATCTTGTCTCAAATACCCTATAATTTGGTCTCATGTATCTCACGCACAGACATAAAAGAAAATGCATTCGCTGCAAGTTTGTTAGCAATGCTTTGCAGTAGTTTGCAAAAATGGTTGTATTTTAATTCAATTCAGGTGAGAAGTTTATTTAGCAAATTACCTCAACGAGAATTGACTTTGCTTTAAAAACAGATTTCAAAATCAAACAAATTCGGTAGTTCCCCTTCATGCACGCCAACAAGGAATCCTACAACGTGATGGACCACAACGCAGCAACTATAAACCTCTGGCTACATGCACAATCATAAGGGGATGACGCTTATCGAAGGACGCGATCCCAGACGCACACAAATAAGCGGTGATTATCCCAGGTAGAAACTGCCATGGAAAGTTATAAGTAACATCGAACCATGCAAGGAAACGTTTTGTCTTTTTTGTTCGATTAAAAACGTGATTTGTGTACACAGTAAAAGCATTTCTGTGAAAACCGTTCCAGAACACCCAGAGTATGAAGTATTTAGAGTACTTCAGCAAACCAACAATCAAGCTTAAAGCATAAAGTTATAACTATGAGTTGTCAGGCAGGTTTGTTTGAGCCGAAGATTTAGTGCAATATGGCAGACAAATAAATGATGGCGTAAACACATTGGGCATATTGTATAGAAGGTATGTTAATAAACTACTTTTTTTAATAAACAAAATAAAACGCGATGACTTTATAATTTTGAAATGAAAATTAAACATGTTTCTGACAGAAACGAAACTACAAAACAAGTTTCAAAATCAGGTATG
This sequence comes from Phallusia mammillata, assembly GCA_003260075.1. Lineage (NCBI taxonomy): Eukaryota > Metazoa > Chordata > Ascidiacea > Phlebobranchia > Ascidiidae > Phallusia > Phallusia mammillata. The sequence continues at coordinate 11,700 of QLIY01003098.1, read as the reverse complement.
GTTTTTTAATTACCATGTCAGTTTGTCAGTAGAAGACCAAAACTAAGTTTTTGTCAAAGTTCGAGTGGAATCGCCTGACTACGAAGAGTTCAACACTTCAGAAAACAAGCAGTCAATCACAAGCAACGAAAAACCAGACCGACCAATCAAAAGCAACGATGGATACGAACAACCAATGAGAAGCAAGTCTGCATATGAAGTTCCAATGACAAACAAACAACAAGTCAAGCTGGGAATTATATCAAGCTGGGAACTGGTTTTTCATGAACTTTGTCGATATTACCAATAATTAAAGTTGTTGTTTCAAATAACGTGAGTATAAAATAAATATGAACTGGTTGCCTTTAATGAAGGTAATGTTATTGCTCAGATTATATTTGTGTGCAACAATTTTATACATGATAATTGAAGTGTGATATTAAAGGATTTTACCACACGATAACTTGATAAAATGATGCGAGAAGATTGCATGTTAAAACATGAACACTTCAGAAACCAGTGTTTACAAACAAACGCCTCTATTTCCCCATTGTCACTTCTTGTTCAGCGTATGACAGGTTGTTATTGTATGTCTAACTCTGTTTTTAATTGTTACTTGAGGGGAAAACATTCAGCCTAAGGGTGGGACCTATGTGATGGTACTAAATATTGCAGGTTATTACTATGGAAAGCAGTTTCAATCGGCATAAATATACCCTTGCGAAAGTTATACTTCTGGAAACTTTTGACAGCGCTGACGGGTACATTCATTCGGGTTGGGGTAAGGAATAGTAATTTAAACAACATTACAATCTGGTCTCAATTATCATGAGGTACATCATGCGGTATTTAGTACCACCCGGACCCACGTACAGATATTAAAGAACCAGATAATGTGTTTTCTGCCATGCCCCCCCCCCGCTTCTTATCAGAAGTCATTTTTTCAGCAAATCACTTCGAATCTGCTTGAAAAACAGATTTAATACAATCAATCTTTTGAGTAATTGTTTTTGTGTGTGTAAATTTAAATAAATGATATCACAAAATTGGCATACTAGTCAGCTACACAGCAAATATAAACCTCTGGTTACACGAACATTCATAAGGAAATGACGTTTATCGAAGAACGCGATCCCAAACGCACACAAATAGATGGTGACTATCGCAGGTTAAAGCAACGGTGCAAAGTGAAATACATAACTTTAAGTCATACAAGGAAACCAATCGAAACGTTCAAATATTACAATTGAAACAATGGACTCATTGCTAACCAAGATCAAGGGGGCTCACCTATAATGCTTTGTGCAATAAAACTGTGATAAAGTTTTATTCAAAGTAGTAAAAGGAAGTTCAAATGTACCGGTAGTGGATTCCATCATGTTGCTTTTTACTGTATATCACATTTGTTGTAACTTGTGTCAAGCCCGATGTACTGAGCGTCAGATAAAACTATAAACTGTCAGGCTGCAATGAGTTTGGTGAAATCGCTCTTAATACATTTGTGTGCAACGATTTTTGTTCAGTATTTGCAAGAACGGAAAAAATTTATTCCGTTTTTTTTGAGCCGAAAGATTTAATGCAATGTTGAAGACAAAAAAATGATGGCGTAAACACATAGGGCATATTCTCGGGTCCTTGTAACCATAGGGAATTGCCCCATAATGATCTGTATCAGTTAGGTGGCGCACAGCTATTGCAAGTTGCCACTGTTGCAGTTAATAAATGGTGTAAACAAACAATATGTGATTCATAAAAGAGATCGGGAACCAGTGTACGTCACCCATTGAAAGCGAATGTTCAACAGCCGTCATTACATATACGTGAGGGGAAAAGAACTTTAAATGTTCGCCAACGATTGTTGTGAAGTAAGACTAAGGCAGTATTATTGGCCGGAAGGATGGTTGCTAGGCAACTTATGACAACAATCATCTGCGTTTTGGCGACAATCTCGTTAACAGAAGGTGAGAGAAATATTATGAGCCGTAGTTTTGAAACTGTGGACATTACTACTACAAGACCTGTACGGGATTGAGTCAACAAAACTCACATGTTGGGTCCAAAAATATATCCTCAAGTAATTGTCATATTTTTGAAGTAAAATAAAAGTCTTATGATTTTGGAACAAAGAAAGTTCCTCAGATCTTTTTGAGACCAGCCTATATAATATTTGATTGAATAGTCATTGGTAATGTGTTTCTTAATTTAAAAAATTTTATGGGAAAAGCTGACAAGGTTTGTTCCTTTGCCACAAACAGGCAACAACTTCACATCACAGTGGACAACATGGTCTCTGTGCAATGGATTTTGTTTCCAGGGAACACGACATCGACAACGCATTTGTGCTAGTTCGGATACAAACTGCACAGGCTTACAAGTGAGTTGTAACAATATTTTTTTGTAAAGAACCGCAACTAAACAAATTAAATCTTTCAGAATGAACCATGCAACACACAAGCCTGCTTATACAACAACACAGCATTCACAGACACAGCTTGCAATGCAACTTGTAACAACACTGGATGGTTCAAACGAACAAGTTATTGTTTGGATCCTACGACGCCATTAAACGGAATTTGTGCGCCGAATATAAATAACCCCTGTATTGGGTCTTGTGCTTCCACTGCAGGTTTAACGCTTACAACCCAGCACGCAAATTTTATCACAATTCCGATAAACCAACGGTCAACAACAGGTAGGTTTGAATGATAATAATCAGTAACATAAACACATGGCATTTCTGCAAACGTTATTACAATTTGTAAACAATAGTAAAACATGAAGCATCAAGCGTTAGAAACAACGCTATATGTTCCAGGAACTGATAACCTTGATTTGCAAAATATATATTCCATAAAAATCGATAGTAATCTTTCGCTGTAGTCTTAGGAACATTTATTATTATCGCGTTAGAATGCGCCAACAAATCACCAAACTAAATGTCTTGTGTTTGTGATTCACAGACTTGCCAAGTCAATATAACCCATGGATTGCGATCGCGGTTACTGGCTGGGCTTTGTTGTTTGTTGTTCTTCTCTTAATTCTTGGGTTCGCGTTGTATAGAAGGTATGTTAATAAACGGAACTACTTTTTAAAAAAACAAAATAAAACGCAATGACTTTATAATTTTGCAGAAAGAAACTTAAACAAGTATCTGACAGAAACGAAACTACAAAACAAGTTGCAAAATCAGATGTGGCTTCTAATTATCATGTTAATATGTCAGTAGAAGAATCAAACTCCGTTTTTGTCAAAGTTCAAATGGAATCGCCCGAGTACGAAGAAGTCAGTACCACTACAAACAAGCAGTCAATCAGAAACAAGAGAGATCCCGAACAACCAATGGGAAGCAAGTCCACATATGAAGTCCCGATGACAAATAAACAACTAGTTAAGCTGGGAATTATGTCATACAGCAAAGATGATTATGTTGAAATAAACAAATAGCTGGTTTTCCATGAGCTTTGTCGATATTACCAATAATTTAAGTTTTTGTTTCAAATAACGTGAGTATAATATAAATATGAACTGGTTGCCTTTAAGGAAGGTAATATTATTGCTCATCCCCCCCCCCCCCCCCCCCCCCCCCCCCCCCCCCCCCCCCCCCCCCCCCCCCCCCCCAACAATTTTATACATGATAATTGAAGTGTGATATTAAAGAATTTTACCACACGATAGCTTGATAAAATGATGTGAGAAGACTGCATGTTAAAACATGAACACTTCCGAAACCAGTTTTTACAAACAAACGCCTCCACTTCCCCATTGTCACTTTTTGTTCAGCGTATGGCAGGTTGCTATTGTATGTCTAACTCTGTTTTTAATTGTTACTTGAGGTGAAAACACTCAGCCTAATGGTGGGACCTATGTGATGGTACTAAATATTGCAGGTTATTACTGTGGAAAGCAGTTTCAATCGGCATAAATACCTTGCGAAAGTTATACTTCTGTAAACTTTTGACAGGGCTGACGGTTACAGCTATTCGGGTTGAGGTAAGGAATAGTAATTTAAACAACATCTCAATTATCATTAAGTACATCATGCGGTATTTAGTACCACCCAGACCCAGGCACAGATACTAAAGAACCAGAAAATGTATTTGCTGCAATATTAGCAATGCTTCTTATCAGAAGTCATTTTTTCAGCAAATCACTTCGAATCTGCTTAAAAACAGATTTAATTCAATCAATCTTTTTAGTAATTGTTTTTTTTGAGTGAATATAAATAAAGGGACCACAAGATCGGCATACTAGTCAGCAACACAGCACATATAAACCAATGGCTGCATGCACAGTCATAAGGAAATGACGTTTATCGAAGAACGCGATCCCAGACGCACACAAATAGATGGTGACTATCGCAGGTTAAAGCAACCGTACAAAGTGGATGAGATAACTATAAGTCATGCAAAGTAGTATAAGGTAGTTTCTAAGAAAGAGATAAAACGAAAAAAGTTATCGTCTGAAATCCGACCGAAATAATATATTTCAAGCTTATAATTATCAAATTCCACAAAAATACGAGAAGATCATCAACAAAGGATTTCTTAAATGTTATGAACAAAATAAAGCAAAAGAACCAAATAGCGACAAGCTTTTTTCCGATAAGGTTTATGTCATCATCAGTGTTAAATCGTTTCCAATACTATCAAAACTCCTAAGAGCGCAGAAAGATGGCAAGTCAACTCGCCTCACATTACGACTTTCTATAAAACTTTGTGGTTCAAACAAGTTAAAATGCATTGATCAGCATGAGTTTAAAAGGTCACACGTCATCATAACCCTTACGTGACCTCAGTACTGCTATTTTAAACATTGATGATGAAAACGTTGAAACAAGTTTAGGTTATTTTAACGTGAGTGATCCCACTCATTATCCCAGTGGAAGTTCATAAAAATTCCTAACTGTGCAACAATAGATTTATTTAAATAGTTCTGCAATATTTAATGGACTGTAAGTCTAGCTGACAATTACCCTGCCCTTTGTGCGGCTTACAACCGAGTAAATACGGTAAAAACAGCGTAATCGCAGCGTGTTCAATCTTTAACTGCTCCTGTATGAGTGCTTTAAACCGCACTTCTGCATTCTCTAACTAAACGCTCGTTTATATTTGATATCTCTTGGAACTCTATAGCGTACTAACTTTGGAAAGATATACACGATTTGGTGTTTGTTTTAGTTATTCCTCCCTGACTTCGCTCGGGGGCTACAAGTGATGACAATGACGTCATATGGACCCACTCTCACCAGTGACGTCACATTGTATATTTAATGTGATGACACAAGGAGTGATTAAAGGGAGACCCGCGACAGTTTAAGGACGGGTTATTTTAACGTGAGTGATGATTGCAATGCAGACGCAAACAGTTGTTCAACATTTACAATCTCTTGGGAAAACAAACAGGTGTAACTGTTATGTTGTGAAACATAACTTCAGGTCAACAAGTTGCACAATAGAATAGCGATTTTTGTCAAAGTTTCGGATTTGCAGCAACTACATGAATAGGAAGAATGGTTGCTAGGGAACTGGTAATGATCGTCTGCATTTTGGCGTCGATCTCGTTAACAGAAAGTGAGAGAAATAACGTAGTTTGTTTAAGACAAAATGGTATAAGACCAATGGTGGGATTCAAATGTTTGCGTGTGTTTACATAATTTAAACTTAAATAGAACAAAGAAACATAACAATTTATTAAATAAACCCCAAGTTATAATAATCACACGGGGAAGTAAGATCTGATACGGGTGCTTTCTCCAAATATGTAAAAAATAACAAAAACATACTTACTTATTTTTCTGCTACTATTTCATGTATATTGAGAACAGCGCCCCCGACTGTTCTGTCCCCCAAAAAACATTGGCCCAAACAGGTTTTTTCAGGAGTTTTGTAAATAGGCAAAAAAGAACAATTATAAATTTTGCTTGCATGATTATCACTTGACGTTTTTATCACTTTATCACCAATAGGTAACAACGTTACAACACAGTGGACAACATGGACTTCATGCGATCGATCTTGTTACCAGGGAACACGGTATCGAATTCGTATTTGTGCACAGTGGGATGAAAACTGCACAAGCTTGCAAGTAAGTCGTCACACAGATTGACTCTGGTAATGTTTCAATCAATCACACAACTAAAATTAAACGAAGTGTGTCTTTTAGACTGAACCATGCAACACAAACGCTTGCAATATAACGAACACAGCATTCAGAGACACAGCTTGCAATGCAACTTGTAACAACACTGGATGGTTTGGACGAGCAAGATATTGTTTGGATCCTACGAAGCCATTAAGCGGGAGTTGTGCAGCGCCTACATTTTACAAGTGTACTGGATCTTGCCAAATCACTTCAAGTTCAACGTTGTCAACTCATCAAGCTATTTCTGTCACAAGTCCGACAAAGCAACAGTCAACAACAGGTTTTCTTGAAGAATAATTAGTAGCATTAAAGCATAGCATTGGTATAGACGTCATTGTTATTTCTGTAAAAAACTACAACATACAGCAAGCGTCGGGACTTTAGATCAATGTAACATTAAATCAAGTTTGCTGAAATAACCCAGATAAGTAATATATTTGTTTAAAATTAAGAGTGACCTCAGTTACACTCTTCAGTTTGGTATGCAACCATAAATAAATATCTTGTGTCCCCCCCCCCCCCCCCCCCCCCCCCCCCCCCCCCCCCCCCCCCCCCCCCCCCCCCCCCCCCCCCCCCCCCCCCCCCGTGATTCATAGACTTGCCATGCCAATGCAATCAATGGATTATCATCGCCGTTACTGGGTGGGCTTTTTTGTTGGTTATTCTTCTCTTATTTGTTGGGTTCGTGATTTATAAAAGGTAAGTTGATAAACTAAACACTGAATGATTATCAAAATGGGCAACACATAATATTTGCAGAAAAAGATTCAATCCATCCTCCGACAGAAACGAAAATACAAACAAAGTTAAAGGTTCAGGTGCATTTAATTTTAAAATTAAATAGTCAGTGAATAAATTAAAGTTGATTTTTTATTCAAAGTTCGGGTGGAATCGCCCGAGTACGAAGAATTCAGTACTTCAGCAAATCAGCAGCCAATCAGAAGCAACGATGATCAAAACCGACCAATCAGCGAAAATAAACACGAACAACAAATGGGAAGCAAGTCTGCATATGAAGTCCCGATGACAAATAAACAGCAAGTCAAGCTGGGAATTATGTCATACAGCAAAGATGATTATGTTGAACTAAACAGTTAGCTGCTGGTTTAATAAACGTAATTACCAGAAATCCAAATCTCAAAAAAGTGTTATTTCTGCTATTGCATTTGTTTGAGACAACAACTTGCTACATGATAATTTACATGCAATAATAAAGTATTTTACCGCACAACTACTTTCTAATATAATTGGAGAAGTTAGCATCCTAAAATACGCTCGGAGTCAGGCAGCCTTTACGCATTTTACTAACACGCGGCCCTATTCCCCCAAATTATTGTTCAACGTGTGGAAATTGAATGTTACATTCCTAACTCTGTCTTAGAATGCTCTTTGCCTATATTGACCCAATGGTCGAACATCAATACCGTAACAAGCCGTTGAAATGGACATAAATACACAGCACCCTATGCGAAAATTACAATTTTGTGAATTTTTAGAAGCGTTGGTAGTTAAAACTATTCAGAGTGGGAATAAGTAATCAAAATAACACTATCTTGTCTCAATTACCCTACAATTTTGTCTGTATACCATGTACAGACATAAACCAAACCAGAAACTGCATTCGCTGCAAGTTTGTTAGAAATGCTTTGCAGTAGAAGTTTGTTTTTTAATTTAATTCAGGTGAAAAGTCAGTTTATTTAGCAAATCACCTCAACGCGAGTCGACTTTGCTTTAAAAACAGATTTAACAAACGTAAACCGGTTCAGTATTTCCCTTTTTGTAAATAAAGCCATACAATATAATAGACAGCAACACAGCAAACGTCAACTGCTGGCTACAACAGTCATAAGGAAATGACGTTTATGGCAGGACGCGATCGCAGACGCACGAAAATATATGGTGACTATCTCAGGTTAAAGTAACGATGCAAAGTTGAATAGATAGCATCAAACCATACAAGGAAACCAATCGAAACGTTCAAATGTTAAGGATGAAACATCGGAATCGCTACTAAGCAAGATCAAGCGGGCTCACCTAACGCCCTGAAATGAAGTGTTTTGTAATTTTTTAGCGCTCGAACCCTTTAAGCTTTCATGAAATTTTATCGTACTTCCTGTCTACAATGGCCGACGGAAGCAAATAAAATTGTAATTAAAGTGTATTTATAACTTGCGTGTTAAATGCATGCATTAAAACAGTATTGTAAGCAGTACAAAATCCACCCGTTCTTGACATACAACAAAGTAACTTGTTACGCATTCTTTACAAATATGCCTTAATAGCGTATGACGTTACCCTGCATGTCGTACCCCCTGCTTTAGTGCCCCCCCCCCCCCCCCCCCCCCCCCCCCCCCCCCCCCCCCCCCCCCCCCCCCCCCCACACGTACCCCTGGTCAAGAACCCATGGCTTAAATAATAAAGGAAGTTCAAAAGTTTTTGCCTGAAAGTCGACCGAACAAACACAATTAAATTATACCCAAAGGTTTGTTTACTCAAGTGCAAAGTCTGACACCAGTAAGATAAGATCAATTGTCATTTAAGCATCTACAACATAATAACCCAGTGTTGTCGATGTTAAGCCAAGTTCAAAGATTATTAAAAAACAATCAAAAAATCATTCCCTACAGTTTAAGAACAATATAATACCACAATGGACACCCAAAGCGACATGTTTTGTTCCGAAAGGTTTTCTCGAGTGCTGCTATCATCATCAGTGATATATTTAGTGACTTCCTACAACATGGGTTAGTACAGTAAGATGGCAAGTCAACCCGCCATACATTACAATTTTCTGTAAACCGTTGTGGTTCAAACAAGTTAAAATACATTGATCAGCATGAGTTTGAAGTGCTACACGTCATCATAACCCTTACGTGACATCCGTGTTGCTATTTGCAAGGTAATGAAACCAGGTGAAGTGATGCCGGTAGGAGTTTTCCTTAGGTCAAAAATTCCTTTGCAACATTTGTTTGAACATTTTCTGCAACTAACGTGTTTAATAGATTGTAGATCACTCTACAGTTCGTGCGGCAACAATCGAGTACATACTGCAACGACAGCGCATTTAATTTAGGCCACATATTGTATGTGTGCTTAGAACTACACTTCTGCATTTTCTGAACGTGTTTTTACACGTTTGATCCACCTGTTGTGCGTATGTACACTTCATAGCATCATATTGTTGCACTATTCGACTTGGTGCTTATTTTACTGCCAATATGTCTCCATGATTTGTCACCCAAACAAAAAAATCTGGGCCGAAATAAACTTAAAGTCTTAATGTTAGAAACTGTTTTTTAAACCCAATCCCCCACTTACGTCAGGTGTTACAAGTGATGACGTCATAGGCACCCTGACATGTGACGTCACATTGGAAAATTAATGTTATGTCGCAAGAAGTGATTAAAGGGCCCCCCCCCCCCCCCCCCCCCCCCCCCCCCCCCCCCCCCCCCCCCCCCCCGGGCTCAGAACGCGTCATAATGTATGAGTCAGCACCTGATTGCATTTACAACTTTACTTGAGGAAACAAACAGGTGTAATTGTTGTGTTGTGAAAAAATTCTTCACGTCAGCAAGTTGCACAATTTAAAAGCGATTTTTGACAAAGTTTCAGACTTGGAGTAACGACATTGGTTGGAAGGATGGTTGCCAGGCAACTCGCAACAGTTATCTGCATTTTGACGTCAATCTCGTTAATAGAAGGTAGGAAAATAACCGAGTTGGTTTAAGACAATATGGTATAGAAATTTTAACCGTACCTAGAAAGTTAAAATGCACCAGGATACGTTTGAGGTCACAAAGGACATAAAAACAATTTAATAAACAAACGTTAGTTAACAATGAATATATCACAGGTAGCAAGATATGATAAGAGTGGTTTTTGCAATTGTGCCAAAAATAACATAAACTTATTTACACATTTTTTCTATATGCTGTTTTTTTTCTATCTATACGTATATGTTGTAACTAAAGTAACCAAATGAGTAAAACAAAAGAATGTCAGGTTTGGGTGAAACGGACCATTCTGACAAAACCTATTGGTCCAAACAGTGCTTTTAGGAGTTTTGCAATTGGGCAAATTTGCTTACATAGTTGTGTCAAAAATGCACCTGACAATGTTGTTACCACCTTATCACAAACAGGTAACAACGTCACAACAGGATGGACAGTGTGGTCTTCATGCAGTGAATCTTGTTACCAGGGAACACGGTATCGAATCTACTTCTGCAAAGCTTCGGATAACAACTGCACAAGTACAAGCCCACAAGTAGGTTTTTAAACATATTGATTCTGGTATTGTTTAAATTAATCACATACAAAATTAAACAAATTATACCTTTTAGTTTAAACTATGCAACACAAACGCCTGTCTAAGAACTAACGAAGCAATCAGGGAAACAGCTTGCAATGCAACTTGTAACAACAGTGGATGGTTGAAAAGATCAAGATATTGTTTGGATCCTACGCGGCCATTTAATGAAAGTTGCGACCAAACGACATATTACAGCTGTCCCCCCCCCCCCCCCCCCCCCCCCCCCCCCCCCCCCCCCCCCCCCCGTATCTTGCGGCGGCACTTCAAGTGGCACGCAAACAGCAATAACCGATATTAGTAAGAAATTAAAATTTAAGATGCAATGCAAAATGTTTGGCGCGTTAATTACCAATTTCTTGATTTGCTTATGATTACAAACTTACTACGTTTTTAAACATTTCTTACTTAAAAATCTTAAAAAATCCGTGGCATTTCGTTCGTTAGTTTATACTTTCTATGTATAATAATAACCCCAAAATTGTAGACTTTGTCCTTAGCTGTGGTTGACGAACTAAACGCTGCTGTCTCGTCGCTAGGAACAGAAATAAATTAACATGACAAGTGGCGGAACTTAAAAAGTATTAAAATCAATGTACAAACGAGAGTCACCCAAACAAACTAAAGGAGGGGTAGAAAAATCGCGCAACGTTAGCTTATTTTGGTTCGGTGTTCCATCAATCGCCTTGTGACTTATCAATCAAATGCCAAGGTTCCATTTTTACGTTTGTTTTGTTTACGTTTAGTTACCACAACAACCGGACCGGGTAACGATGGCAACATGACCACGTGGATAGCTGTTGGAGCTTCAGCAGGCTTCGTTGTATTGCTTATCGCTGCTGTATTGATTTGTGTCGGTTATAAAAGGTAAGTGAATATCACTAATGTTTCGTGCTAAACAGTGCTCTAAGTTAAAATCGTTTTTGCTTTTCAGAAAGCAAAGAAAAGAATCGTCAAAAGAAGGTAATTTATTGTTTGCTTGCACTTTTGGACGAAACAGAGCTTTTGTCTGTACTCGCTACAATAAGAATATAGCATTATGCCAAAGTGCAGAGTTTCTCAAATTGTCTACTTTCCCTTAGTGTAACTATGAGCTGACTCGTTAAAAACGACATTAATGAAAACAGTATAACGGATATAATGTTCTTTTATTCGCGAATTTAGAAAACCTTGCATGGGTCAGTTTGAGTTATAGCACAACAAACTTTACAAAATAATGACATGGCTGTCACTTTTATTGCAGATACACAATATGAAAACGGGACGAATATG
>QLIY01003097.1:4026-14084 GCA_003260075.1 Phallusia mammillata | reverse complement strand
AAAAAATATACGATACTGGAATTTTGACAGAAAATTCTACGCTTTTAAGGACACAAACTTTCCAAAAAATATTGTTCATAACGCCAGGGGTACTTAGTAACATGTCTTGTCTTTCTCCTAAACACGAACTTTAAAATAAGGGGGATTCATGACGAAATATTATCAATAATATGCCATATTCACCCCCAACAATACTCAATGCGTGTTGGACTTAAATTTAACGCTGCTCTTTGAAATTCGGAAATGTTATTCTCTACATTCATATTTTTGAAATGAGCCATCACTCGAACTTTTGTCGAGTTGCCTTATTGCGCCACCTGGTTCTCAAACGAGTTTTCAACCTCTTCAGACCGCCCTTCTCTTGGCCAGGTACAGCTGCTGTTTTTTTTACCGTTGGTTTCCTTCTCCGAGTATTATTTTAGCGTATTTTTAACCCCTAAAAACGCTAGGTTTTCGCTTCTGTGTCTTGTATTTTTCGTGCCATCTCACCATAATGTGTTACTATGTTCGTAGCGTCAAGGTGCATGTGAACAAAATACCATACAAATTCATTCGAGGGTGTGCTATTGGTGGCTGCGTATATGCGGTAATTCTTGAAAATGCGGAGGTGACCTGTTACGCTGACTCAATAAGCTGGCCACTTCTCCGAAGGGACTGCGTTATACCAGTAATACCAACAAGTTGTACACACTCGATGGTTTGACATAATTGCAGTTGTAGTTATAGATATTCATAACCTACATTCTGAGTAACTGGAGTTAACTAAAAACTGGAGTTAAAAATAAATACTGCTCACCGCTAAGAAAACACTAACTTTGGTTTTGTCACACCTCAAAAAAGTTTGCCGGACCCCGGTCCCCCCCCCCATTTTAGCGTATTTTTAACCCCTAAAAACGCTAGGTTTTCGCTTCTGTGTCTTGTATTTTTCGTGCCATCTCACCATAATGTGTTACTATGTTCGTAGCGTCAAGGTGCATGTGAACAAAATACCATACAAATTCATTCGAGGGTGTGCTATTGGTGGCTGCGTATATGCGGTAATTCTTGAAAATGCGGAGGTGACCTGTTACGCTGACTCAATAAGCTGGCCACTTCTCCGAAGGGCCCCCCCCCCCATGAAGGAACTAAAATTGTCTACAAAACGAGCCGACGCATTCTGAAAAAATCTCCACAAAAAGCACAAAAACAATCGATTAAAGAAAAACACAAGAAAGCTTAAAAAAATTCATTCTTCAGAAAAAGTGCTTTCGTATAATGAAATAATTCAAGTCAAAACAACCGCACGAAATGTCAAAAAAAATATGGAAGCTTTTGTTAAAAAAACACGTTTCTTGTTTTTGTTAAAAGGCTCCAGAAAGTTTAAAACAGTTGGTCAAACGCGGCTAAAAAGACTCTGATTGGAACAAGCCATAAACGTAAAGAAGGTGAACTGAAGAGGTGGGGTATGAAAAACCAGTACTTATGACGAAAAGATCGCAAAAACGTAAACCAATAAAAACAGCTTTTGTAACTTGGTTATCACATTTTCATTGCAAAGTAATCTATTGCATCAACACACAGGGATAAATACATCACAACTTTTGGAAGTATTTCCGAGTGCGAGTAACCGATTAATAAGTAGCGAACATCATTTTTTCCGCAAAACTGTCGATCAGTCGTTTTGTTGCATTGCTAATAAAACCTTCAAATACGACAACAGTACGTCATATTGATTGTTACATCATTTGCAAAGACGTTGCATCAAAGATGTGATTTTACGATTTTGGTTTGTTTTCGAGTTTTCCCATTGAAGATTCTATCCTTTCCACATATAGCATTAGGCCTTGAAATCTAAAATAGTTGATTACAACGTATGGGTTGTAATGTTGCCAGCCGCATTCCAACAGTTTGAAATGGCATCTGTTGAAGTATTCAGAAGTCGTACCTTAAGCATAAAATTACATAATTAGCTTGGCAAATTGCATATTATAGGTTTCTGAACTCTAAAGTAGCCACGTTTAGGTTACTTGGCTTAATCACATAAAAAGGTTTGAAACTTACACAGAAAATTACACAAATACTTACCAGAGTTTCCATGATCAACCAAACTTTTTAAATTGAAGTATACAACATGCATTGCTTTGATATTGTTTACCAGATTAAAAAAATTGTGATATAAAAGACATGTAAGAGAACCATAGTCAAGACAAAATGCCCCCCCCCCCTTTACTTGGCCTCTATTAAAACCCAAGTTAAAATGCTTAAAAGGGGGGCGCACAAAACCCACTGGAGGGCAGCACATGTTTGAGACCCTATGCACTATAAGATAACTTTGCACATTGCAAAAAAACCCACCTGGTATTATGTTGCTCCAAATCACAGTCACACATGCAGGTCCAAGTTGAAGTTGAACATCATCAGCTTGACTGAAGTGTTGGTGACCAGCACTGGAGTGAGGGATTACCATTCATGTGGAGTAGAAGTATTTCTGTCAATGACAATAAAATGTGTAAAGTTAAAAAACTGACAAAATAATTTTAGTTGAATGACTTTTAGTTGAAATAGTGGAGATTTTATACTGTTTGATGCCTGTATTTAGCCTGCCTATACATTGGATCAAAAGAAATGGGAAAATACACTAAATAAACAGGGAAGTCTGGATTTGGTGCAGTTAAATGTGAAAATATGCAGAAATGTAGACATACAAAAGTCAGGCATTAGATAGTTTAGACCAGTAGTCTTCAACCTTTTTAGCGAAATCGCCCCCTTTCTAGGCCACTGGTTCAAAATCACCCCCATATGATTGTTATTTCATAAAAACGTTCGTACCACTTGAGCATATGTGGCCAATTAGATTCATCCAGTAACACACAAGCTTCAGATGACAATTAATCCCAATTTAATTGCTGCAACAACACCCCCCCCCCCTGAAGTGTTGGTGACCAGCACTGGAGTGAGGGATTACCATTCATGTGCAGCAGAAATCTTTCTGTTGATGACAATAAAATGTGTAAAGTTGAAAAACTGACAATATAGATTTGGTTAAATGAGTTTTAGTTAATATAGTGGAGATTTTATATTGTTTGATGCCTGTATTTAGCCTGCCTATACATTGGATGGAAAGAAATGGGAAAATACACTAAATAAATAGGGAAGTTTGGATTTGGTGCAGTTAAATGTGAAAATATGCAGAAATCCCCCCCCCCCACCTTTTTAGCGAAATCGCCCCCTTTCTAGGCCACTGGTTCAAAATCAACCCCATATGATTGTTATTTCATAAAAACGTTCTTACCACTTCAGCATATGTGACCAATTACATCATCCAGCAACACAAAAGCTTCAGATAACAACTGAACCCCAATTTAATTGCTACAACAACTAGCAGGGTCAATTTCACGCAATCTTAATGCTTCTAAGCAAACTTTATGATGTCTAAGATTTAATAATATTACGATTATGCGCAAACAATCGCCATATGTTGTTACTTTCGTTAAAAAGAAAAATATGAAATACTCGGTAGAGGAGAATCCTATACGTTCCACATCAACTTACACTAGATTGACCAATTAAATAAGTTACAAACACCTCACAGTTTTAAAAGCGCCAGACCTATAGGAAGTGTGGAAGCGAATAAAGTTTGACGAAATGCTGGTTATCGTTTTATTGCAAAAGTATGTCAGGACACCTTACTTTGCTTTAACAAATGGTCCCCTGTGGTGAATCAAATGCCCAACCATGCACCGAGACAAAAAAAAACACAAATTATTACATACAATTTATTGAAATAGCAGCATGTGGCTCAAGCGCCCCATGTGTTAGTGTGTGTTCGCAAGACAGATAAAATTTGCTTTTATTTAAATTAGTCTCAAAAATTTTGCATATACTTTCACAATCAGTAATTATAAAATTGACCTTTGAAAATAAAATTCCCCTCCACAATCGCCCCCCTTTGGAGAACGAAATCACCCCCCATTGAAGCACCCTGGAAAGGTTTAATTTTTGACCAAGACAATTGCCTATACATTGTGTAGAAAACAAATGCAAAAGTACATCAAATGTTGGCTGAAACAGGTATTGGACAAATTTTTTTTTATTTTATGCTTAAAAGAAGATTTTAGTGTAAAATCCTAGTGATCAAATCACAGTTGTATAATAATGCTATAAGGTTAATACTGATGATTTGATGGGAATCAATTGAAGGTCAGCCGTATATACTCGCCGAAGGGTCGCGCCACAGTATAGGTCGCACTAATAGTTTTGTGTTAAAAAAGTGTAATTTAGAGTTGACTAGCACATACGTTGCACTGAAAATCTAGGGATTTAAGAGGCCCTTTTCCTAGCTTTTTTGCACAAATAACTGGTGCGATTCGTTGTTTTTAAAACTGCATTGCATTGAAACCGCAAAACTATGTTTCTCAACAAAGCAGGAGAATCCAACGCACGCAGAGCCGTAGCATGTGCGTGTGCGCTCATGAAACTGTCTCGCATTGGTATGTGCGTGCACGAGCGCATGTGCACCCGTATTCGATAGCACATTTCCACTACAATTCGCGTCTATAACACGCACCCTTAACTTTTTATTGAAAATTAGTATCAAATTTTGTGCGCACCTATATTTTTGTCAAAAATATAAGGAAAAAAGTTGCGACCTATCTGCGAGTATACGGTAAGTGTTTTTACTGTACAATAATATCTGAAATAATACTAAGACCAATTTACATTCTACAAATACATCCCAGACATAATTACTTACTTGAATGTTAATCTTTCTGGAAATTGTGGGTCTTTAAAGTAACTAATGATAAAGTCACTAAAGCGAACTCACCAAAATTTGAGTCTCATATGGAGTTGCTGGAACTACTGTTGATGCGCAGAGCACAGAAAAAACTGGCATAAAAAGGGTTTTTATGGGCTGTTGTCCATATTACAAGGAATGCAGAAATGCTTCAGCCTTTTAATGCTCATTGGTTAAACAGTGCCATCATAAACCGTTGAGAATGATCAACAGTCCGCTTAGTGCAATCTACGGAATAAGTGAAAACTGAAATCTGATTTTTTTTCGCAAGGTGGAGGAACATTAGGAAATAAATTTATTTTTTATCAATTGTAATTTGTAAACAAAAACCAAGAGTGCACTGGCGGCCGTTGGTAAAAAAGGGATCTCTAATGCGGCAAAAAGTTAGTGCATTCTGACATAGAGCAATATGATTGTAATTTAGAAGTTCATGTTTAAAAACAGGTTTAAACCGACTTATGAATTGAAAATACCTTAACCCCACCTCTATTATCACACAAAACTGAAATTGGGTGAAACATATTCACTTATTTGAAAGTTCACCTTTTCTGAAGCCCATGTTGAACAGCAGGAGCTGGACGAAGCTTGGTGACCAGCACTGAAGTAAGGGTCAGTCATATTAAGAAGACGTCTTCCTGTACACGACAAAAGTGGGAGTCAAGCTGCAAAAAAGTTTTATTAAAAAACATTGACAATAAATAAAGATTACAAAAGTACAATTGATGATTGAAAACTAGAAGGGTGGCTTGGCACATTTTGTTGTTGCACATACACTATAACCTATTTTAAAACATTAATATATTTTATATTAGCCACCGTCTTTCATAACCTTATTTGTCATTACCATTTAACCTTATGGAAGCTAGCGGGTAGATAGTAAGGTTATCAAGACAAACAAAGTAGATGGCACATCTTCACAGCTATATCTACCATCTTTATAAGTTTCAGACAATCCATCAAACATTTCATGGCAATACAAGTCAGAAAACTGCAGAGAAGTAAAAAAATGTGTCCTCTTTAGGGAAGGGGCAACATAATTTAGCAGGTAATGTTACAAAAATTTTTATTTTTCTATTTTGCTATCTGTTGTGCTTCCTCATTTCCTATTTACAGAGAATCTGTGCACAAACTTGCATTAAAGATGATGCACACGAAAAAAGCAGTATCTTATCAGATATGTGCAAATATATCGAAGAAGTGTTTATACGTAAGCAACCTTTATTAAAAATTAGGGTAATTAGGTGCATTGTGATGTAACCAGATGGAAGTCTTATTTTACTTTTTAGTGTTTTACATTTTTGATCCTATAAAGCAGGGCTACTCAAATGGCGGACCGTGGTCCACATCCGGACCTTTGAGGTGTTGGATGGTCTTTTTATTGCGACTACATACACTATCAATTATGTGGTAATTACTTCTTAATTGAAATGGAGCAGCAGGGGATTATGACAGCTAGGCTATCCCGAAAAGCCTGTCCAAAATCTTAAGTGAAGTCAGATTGTGCAACCATGACGAAAAAATGCTCTATTATTTCACTAAACAATTACCAAAATGGCCACTGTTTGCACATAATTTTATCTGTTACATAATATGCTTAAATTTCAATCATAGCCAGAGTGATTCCACAAAACTAGATAAACATGCCAAAATACTTTTGTTCTGCAAATATACTTTCGCAAAGTGTAATTTACCCTTTAGTGCCTGATACAAGCTTTTGTTTTGCTGACATGCATTCGGCCTAAACAAATGTGTTTATGTTAGACAGCGATGTGTCCCGACCTTGTTGATTTTTACCTTTTATATCTGGACCTATGACAAAACTAATTGAGTAGCCCTGCTATAAAGCATAGAGCAGCAATAGTTAATTTGAAATTTGACTGGTCTGACAGCTTTAAGAGTGAAGAACCATTGGTCTAAATGACTATGTCAGCATTAATGCCACTAAAAGTGCATTCCTTAATTTAAGAATTCGCTAAACTAAACCAAAAGTGCAAGAACACAAAACAATATCACTTACTTGCAAGTTTAAGTTTATCTAAATGTTGTAAAGTTGAAAAGCATGAGCTTGACAGCAGTGGAATGTTTATAGCCACCACTGGAGTGAAGGATTGTGGGTGATGTATAAAATGCATCTTCCCATCTATAAAATAATGTGTAAGTTGTGAAATTAGCGACAAATATTCATTGAATGAGTTTTTAGGTAAAAGAGTGGCACTTAGATATTGGATGGTGACACTTGTCTATACATTGGGTGGAAAGAACTGGGAAAAGATACTGGACAAACAGGTAAATCTGAATTCTGTGCAGCAGAAAATTTAAAAATGTACAGAGATATACACAGAAAAGGTTTTAGTCACAAAGCCAGGGTGGTACATAAACACGTTTCGATGTTATTCTTTCATGAACAAATATAAAGGTGAGCAACATTTAGCACTTAAAGTCCAAATATAATTGAACCTAATCAGAGCATGAGATGCACATATGCATAAAGTACATGTATACATAGCACTGACTGACTTTGTAGTGTGACCCAACATGCTATTATTTCATTTTTAGTTAGCAAATTACAGTAAAAAGTAATTCCAGAATCAACTAGTTTTTAATTATTTTTTTTTCAACTAGGTTTTAATTATTTTTTTTTAGTTCTGCACTGTTTTCAAACTTACTGGTTGTGAAGGGTTGGAAATGGCCCCCCCCCCGTCACAAAGCCAGGGTGGTACATAAACACGTTTCGATGTTATTCTTTCGTGAACAAATATAAAGGTGAGCAACATTTAGCTCTTAAAGTCCAAATATAATTAAACCTAATCAGAGCATGAGATGCACATATGCATAAAGTACATATATACATAGCACTGATTGACTTTGTACTGTGACCCAACATGCTATTATTTAATTTTTAGTTAGCAAATTACAGTAAAAAGTAATTCCAGAATCAACTAGTTTTTAATTATTTTTTTTTCAACTAGGTTTTAATTATTTTTTTTTAGTTCTGCACTGTTTTCAAACTTACTGGTTGTGAAGGGTTGGAAATGGCTTTGGCAATTTTACAAATTCCAACACTTGTCAGTTTACAATCCAACGGAATTAGTTGCGTTGAGTTAAGTTTATTTAGCTTGGTGAAAGACATCATACCGACACAATTGCACCAAGGAAATCACCAAGCAGGAAATAGCTGCATTAAGACATTATGGAGCACATATAAGTGTTGGGCACAGTCGATGAATGAGAGCCAAAACGCGCTGCAGCTACACAGTTTTGCAATATTATTAACACAGGAAAGTATGGCAGATGTACTTTCATGATTGACTTGGTTCCAACTTGATTTCACCTATTATAAAAACCCCCCCCCCGGCAGATGTACTTTCATGATTGACTTGGTTCCAACTTGATTTCACCTACTCCGTAAAACAAAACATATTTACAATAGACAAGCTTTTGTAAACTAACTTATTGGGTTCGAAACTGCATTTACAATTAATAAAACAAGTTCTTCTGTTAGCAAAAACAGATGGATCACGAACTTTAAACGTTAAGAAGCAACAACTTATAGTGTACATTTTAATTGAAAAAAGTGCAACCTCTATAAAAATACAACAAACCAAGCAAAAACATATATAAGAAATCACCTATTGTTTCAGACAAACTGCCAATTCCAACATTTGAACCTTCTATACGAGAGTGATTGGCATTTATAGTCAATGTTGAACCCCCCCCCCCCCCCCCCCCCCCTGACAGCTGATATTCTACAAATGGCCTTCCAAAAAAATCAGTCATGTTCATTTCCGCATTGTCACACTCAACCCATGATGGATGTTTTGCAACTTTCAATGTGGCAGATTTGCATTTGGAACTAAAAAAATAACAGGCACAAAAACAGTTAAAAAGCAGCAAAGATTTCTTTGTTATCTTTGCAACTTAAAAATACAGACAATTAACCAGCAATGAGAAAGTGCTAGTCCCCCCCCCCCTTAAGAAACAACAACTTATAGTGTACATTTTTATCAAAAAAAGTGCACAGACAACCTCTATAAAAATACAACAAACCAAGCAAAAACATACATAAGAAATCACCTTTTGTTTCAGACAATCTACTAATTCCAACATTTGAACCTTTTATATTGGAGTGATTGGCAGTTATATTCCATGTTTGATGAACCACTGGTGGAACAGTAAAAAATGGATTTTTTAAAAATTCACCCTCTGATTCCTTACCAAGAACAATTTTCTTATTTGATGTAATAGTAATTTTAAACCGCATGTTTTTGTCAGGCTCTCCTATTTGTGTAAGTGACAGCTGATATTCTACAAATGGCCTTCCAAAAAAATCAGTCATGTTTATTTCCGCATCTTCACACTCAACCCATTGTGGATGTTTTGCAACTTTCAATGTGGCAGATTTGCACGTAAAACTAAAAAAATAACAGGCACAAAAAGAGCTAAAAAGCAGCAAAGATTTCTTTTTTATCTTTGGAACTTAAATCAGGGCAAAATACACACAATTACCCAGCAATAAGAAAGGGCTAGTTACACAGATTTTTACCTAACTCGAAATGAAACTGATGAAATATACGTTCTTCCTTTTTGGTGGCTATCGAAACCATAACCAACTGCATGATCAAATATAGAAAGATACAATATTCGTATTTTAGGGTTTTCCATTTCCAAGTTATCACCAAACTCATACATGATCGTCTTGTATTTGTACCATATTTGGGTAGTAAACTTTGAAAGAGGTTTAACTTCATACCTGCAGTAAACCATTTTAACCTTTAATGCAAAGTTTTAAAAATATACATATATCAAAACAGCATTTTAAAAATTGTCTTGCCATGAGAAATGAGTGGTGATAAACTGATGCCGCATTTGGTTCTGATAAAAACTAGTTTTGCCATCTGTCCACTTCAAACCATCCATACTTTCTTTTACCTGTTTGAAGAGTTAAATAAAGGTAAATGCAACAGATTGTGCTTTAGGCAGTAATGGTAATAAATTGGTTTACCACTATCATTTGTTGTTCTTTTGAAAAAAAACAAGTTGGTAAAGTGATGGAAACATTTTTCTTGAAACATAGATAATTTGGTTCGCATTTTAACCTTGGTGTAAATTGGTTTTGCACAGGTTCCTTAAAAAAAAAATACAATTTTTTTATTAACTAGAAAGGTGGCTTTTTGATATACTTCCATTTTATATATTCTATACGATATTTACCAATTTACTATACACATCATTTGATCTACACATATGATTGTTTTTGTAAACAAAAACTAATGGGTCCCCACAC
>QLIY01003096.1:0-14099 GCA_003260075.1 Phallusia mammillata | reverse complement strand
ATAAGACAGTAATTAGGTTGAGGGGAATGCGTGGAAAACGAATTTAGCGAACACGCGGTAGTATCATGCACTGTATGTTTATTTTGCCGTTAATCAACCCCAACCACTTTGCTTCGGCCATATCTAAATTTTGTAGCACAGGTTGTTCTGCAATATGACCGAAAAACACTGTGCGATGTTTGTTTTTTTAACGAGCGCAGACATATGCTTCTGTTCGTAATGGCGAAAAAGCGCAGCTTTGTCATCCTTGTGTTGGTGCTATGTGATGGCAAATCTTTTCCATGCTGCGCGATGACTACGCCACCTTGTTGTAAACGTATTTTTCGTTTGGCCAACGTATCTGTCGCAACAAAGCGTGCATGTCTCAATGTAAATACCGTGGCTGTTGCAATCCAGGCATATTTGAGAAGCAATGCACCGAAGCACGAACTGGGAATTACCCCGTTGAGTGTACAAGTATTCCTTCCTGGGTCAACGTTCGCTTGTGATGTCATTTGTTTACCGCAGACGAAAAATTAATAAAATAAATAACTTACAAACTGTTATGGTACTGACGTAAATATAACCACGTTACAAGGAAAATGCAATTAAAATCGGTATTAAGGTGTTGCTACCACTAAAAATAAACAATTTTTTTTGGTTGTAAAAATCACATATGTCTTGGGTGAATTGGATGCAAAGAGTGCGCTTCTGACGATTTTCCAATGTTGTCAAAGCGTAGTAATAGACGTGTTTATTAGGCGCAGTGGGGTGCTGTCATTAATAGAGATGTAAAAGCAAATTATGGTACAGAGTAGGTGTCAAGTTTCATAATAGACGTGCTTCACAACCAGTTTGTTGTGAAACAATACTTGGTATGGCGCAGTATAATTGTAAACCAAAAATTCTTTAAAAATATCAAGATAGTTTACCACAACCAATTTAACAACGCAACATTAAACGGACAATTAGAGCAACTGTGCTCATTAAAACAAACACAAATATCTAATTAAACATTAACTGGTGCATGTAACAAAGTGTTTGCTGTGTTTTGTTACGTTCTTTTTAGTTGGCATGTGTGTTTCGAAAATTCTGTACGCTTATAAACATAATGGAGTCTGTTTGACATTATTCGGGAAGCAATGCACATAAGCACGAACCGGGAATTACCCCGTTGGGTGCACAGAGAATTCCTTCCTGGATCAACGTTCGCGTAGACTGTGATTTCATTTGTTCACCGCAGACCAAAATTAATAAATAAAAATACAAACTGTTATTGCACTGTAGTAAATATATCCGCGTTACAAGGAAAATAAAAATAAAATTGGTATTGAGTTGCTTCAACTTGAAACAAACAGTTTTTAAGTGGTCGCAAAAAAACTACATTTGTCTTGGGTTAATTGGATGCAAAATGGGCGTTTTTGTCGATTTTTAATGTTGATACAAAGCGTAATAATAGACGTGCTTACAGGGCGCATGAAACAAAGAGCAATAAGATTAATTTATTTCGCTTGATGCAAAACAATTGCACTAAAACAATCACCAAGCCGGAAACAACTGCACAAAGTGAAAACGTTATAGGGGGGAAATATGCTGCGGGCACAATCGGTGGATAATGGGTAAACGCGTTGTAGTTACATCGTATTATAAGGCGTAATGTGACTAGAGCTCACAAGAAAGTGAGTATGTGGAGCGCAGTGAGTATAACACGAATGGGGGCGGGGGGATGGGGGTGCCGCCGCCGGATAGTTTCAAGCGCGGGAAAGAAGAACACTTTACAAAAGTCTACATTTCTAGTTCACTTTAAACTAATAGCCAGATGTTATTATTGATCAAAGCGTTTCTGATATAGCAATGCACTGAACCACGAACTGGAAATTACCTCGTTGAGTGCACACAAATTTCCTTTGTCGGCCAAAGTTCGCTTAACGTTCGCAGTGATGTCATTCGTTTACCACAGAAAAAAATGACCAAAAGAAAATACAAACTGGTATGGCAATGGTGCAAATATATATTCGCGTCACAAACAGCGTACAATTAGTTCGAAAACAGGAACTATAATGTCCCCTCAATCTTTAGTTTCTATCGTATCTTTAGGAAATCTTTTACACTGTCTAATATTTTATGTCATGAATACGGTGTAGCTGCATTTCGTTTAGTCATGATCCAACAAAACAAAATTAAAAATTTCGTTTACAAGCAAAGCATCAATACAAATCGATTGGTAGCCGATTAGCAAACACATTAGAAATCGTCCCAATAGTAAGTTTTGTAGCAACAACGTTAGAATTGAATACGAGATAATTCGTCAAACCTATTTAAAGCTTCGCCAATTTTGCCAATACGAACCCAACGTACCTTAATATTAATGACATAAAACCAAACATCACACAAGCTGGCAGATGTCGTCTCATTTCTACGTTGTGCTTCATAATGTAAAAAGAAATTGTTGAGAGTTTGATTTCCTTTTTTTTAATCTTTTAAATCTGTTTTTGATCGGTATGATTTTACCTATAAATATCAAAGACGCAAAATACCCGAAAACAATGTTTTGTTTCAATATTCGCTCACCTGAAAGTAGAAATAGTCGAAGCAGTGATCAAAATTTCCCACCGCAAACAGAGCAAAGAAAGGATGCATTGTTCGATTGGATCGCATCATGTTGCCAAGGTCACATCTTTATAGTTGAATAGAAAGGGGGGGGGGATGACGAACCATTTCTACATTGTGCTTCATAATGTAAAAAGAAGTTGTTGAGAGTGTGATTTCCTTTGTATGGAACTATTGAATCTGTATCTGGTCGAAACGAGAATACCTAAAAATATCAAAGATGCGACAATTTTAAAAACAATGTTTTGTTTCATTATTCGCTCACCTCCATATAGAAATAGTCGAAGCAGTGATCAAAGTTTCCCACAGCAAACAAAGCAAAAAATGGATGCATTATTCGACTGGATCGCATCATGTTGCCAAGGTCACATCTTTATAGTTGAATAGAAACGTTAAAATTAAGAACGGAAAAAATAAAAGTTCTCAGAGTTACCCGAAATCTAAACCAGTGCTTGTCAACCTTTTTTAAAGTGGAACACCATTTTAACGTTTACTTGAATATTGTACACCCCGGTCAAAAAGGTCAAAAAAACTTGTAAGTAATAGTAAGTAATTTATTTTTTTGCGCTGTTTAAGCGGCAGGGTGGCGAAAGACCCTAAGGTCACGGGGGGGGGGGGGGGGGACCCGAAATCTAAACCATAGTCTAGGTAACCAGTTTGACAATTTGCTTCGTAATCATAAGGATAACAACTTTGACTTGGGTTTAAGTAAATCTATAAAAGCAGACTTTGTTAATTTTTTAATCATATAACACCATAAAAGTTGGATAAACTTTCCTGCATTCTGTAATCGTTTCCAAACAAATTAATATCCTCCAGTCTGTAAGCGTGAGTACCGTAGTTGTAAAGATAGAAATCAGTAATTAAGTTTGTGATTTCTGTATCTTTTGCATCAAGTCGATCCAACATCGAATTTACATCGGGATAAAAAACTGAAAAAAAAACATGCTTTGATGCCAAATAACTTTACATGGTAATACATAAAACGGTAGTTCCATCGCTTGGTGATCCCAAACATTGCATTAGCAGTTAAATTTACAATACTAATAATTTTTCCTCGGACAATATTCAATAAATGATTGGATTAAATTATTCGCAAAAGCAACATGCGTAGTGTTTGTTATACCGTTTTCTGGTTTAAGTGGATACCGAAAATTTAATATTCCGTGCAAATTTCCTCCATATATTTGCATAAATCCGTTTTCTGTGTGGTATTGCAGAAGACTCTGCTCTCTGCTGGCTTCCAGTGGTGTTTGGCTTGGAACATGACGTAGCATAATGTCTTTTCCCTACAAAACCAGCAGTTGATTAAAAATTAGAATGCAGTAGCATGAAAATATTTGCCTGGTATTCATAATAAGCTTGACTTTTGAAATCGGTTCGCGTACAAGTAGCAAAAGTTCCAAATGTGTTTGTGTTCATCCAGTTTTGGTAATCTGGAAATTCAGAAAAGCGTAAGTAATATTTTCTGGTAAGTAAACCGATATAATTACCTGTAACATTATCGTAGTTGTTTGACGACTTAACAAACCACAAATCACTATAACTTTCTTCCAAACTTAAATCATTGTCGTTGATTGTGGCCGCGAGAATCCATCCACCACCAGCAGCTGTCATGTCACAGTAAACCTGAGTACAATAAGAACGTGATTTAGAGAATATTTGCCGGCGTCGCTATTTGCAAAACTCAGCTTGCTCAGCTGATCGAAATTACACTGCTTAAGTGTGTGTGTAAATAACAGTTGTATATTTCATTTGAAACTCTGGTATCTAAACCAGCAATGCATTGTGAAACTCTCCCAAAAAGACTCCTTAAATTGGCAAACCCCTCCCTAAAAATGTGCCGGCGTTTTTGATGCAAAATGTAAGTTCTAGTTTCATGGTAACCTGTTATTTTGTAAGTCGTTGAGAAATAAAATCTGACAATGGCCGAAAGTTGTGTATTGAAATATGTGATAAATTAATTGAACTACAAAAGGTCCAAAACAAATAAAAGTAGTAAAACTATCAACATAATATTTGTTTAACGTGCCTAGAAATATAGGCCATCCAGTCTAGTGGAACCACACATCCGTCTTAATGTATGTTTTCGAATAATCTTTTTTTTTCACTGGATAGATTTTTTTGCAACACAAAAATGTTGTGTTTATTGTATAAGGTCTGCAAACACATGTTTGTTGCCTGATCGGGGCCCCAAAATTTGTTGGACACCGAATTTTGGACATAGACGACCTTTTGTATATTGAGCGCTGCTTAATGAAAATGTTGTCACAACATTGTACATATGTTAATATGACAGCATTTATTTTATTTATTTATTTATATTACCTCAAACGGTTTAAGTGACGGTTGTATAACGTAAACTCCATCGTTGAGCCCAGTGTCTCTCAGTTCAACACATGAACGGGCAGGATTTGGGAAAGTACCAAGCAATGGCTTTGTTGTCACATATTCAGTTGTGTTTAGAGTTGTTTGTGGTGCTAAGGAAGTAAAATATTACAGCAAATGTAGTTAGAACAACTAGGTCTTGAAATAAAAGGTACGTGTAGTTTCGAAACAGATTTGTTCGTAATTGGCTTGGGTTCTTGTTGAAAATGAGGCCTGTGCATACATAGGTAAATTGAAATGTTTTAGTACACTTTACTGCAAAGAGCATGGTAATCACATTTAATTATATAATGTTTAAATCAGCTTTTTTAACTCCTAAGGGCGAGTCAACAATTCATTGTGAAAAACGTTGATAGCAGATAACTTACTTTGATAAGCTTCTTCATCTTCATTCTGAAACTATAAAAGATGCCAAAAATTACAGAAAATGGGTATGCTTTACAAATTTCCTGCAAACCTGTTTTTCTGTGAAATTAAGTATTCCGAAAACAAGTGCCAAAACAGCCAGAATAACAACTGTACACACGGGGGGGGGGGAGACTCCAATCAAAATCATCGTGTGTTGTTTGTTTAGAAAAATTTTCCGACGTTTATCAACCGAATTTGCAGTTTCTGTGAAAATACAGATTATTACACAATGATCACTGTTTTGAAAAGGTGATAATTAGTAATGTACCGAATCGGCTGAATTTCGGTTCGGTAGAAACCGAATATTCGACGGATTGGCCGAATAAACCAAATCATTTATGACGTAAGGTGAAGTCGGGGGGGGGGGGCTGTTTTGAGAAGGTGATAATTAGTGATGTACCGAATCGGCTGAATTTCGGTTCGGTAGAAACCGAATATTCTACGGATTGGCCGAATAAACCAAATCATTTATGACGTAAGGTGAAGTCGTACGCTACATGTTTAACATGAAAACGTAAGTTTATCTACCATAACAAATTATTGAGCCGAAACCAAATCTTTGCAAAAATGCCCGATTCAGTCGAATAAATTCGGCAAACCAAATATTCGGTACATCTCTAGTAATAAAACGATTTTAACAGAAAAATAACAAACCAATCGTAGATTCAAATCCAACAGTTTTTTAAGACTGACCTCCCGTTGGGTATAATTGATAGCCCAAAGTAATCTTAACACCAGACCGAAAGAAAATGTCGTTGTAAGTCTTGTTCCTAGTTACTTTTGTTTAATTTAATACTTACGTAACTATTTTCCCCTATATATAATATATATATTTCATATATTTATATATAAAGTGAGAGAGCGAGATTGAGATCTGACGCCCAATGTACAACTTACCCAAAGCTTGCTCACTTCTAACTGTGGTTCTTATTGTTACGATAGGTTCCTCATATACGTCTGTTGTTGATTCTGCGTAGACATTGGAGAAGGTATCTTGATGTTTGTGAATAACAAAAAATATTTTAGAACATAATTCACAGTTGAAAGGTCGTTGTACCAGAAAATTTTCTACCTTGATTTCTTGTATTAGTTGCATTTTGTCCAATTTGTTTAAACACTCTTGTTTCGTCCGCATTGAAGTCTTCAGTTACGTAAGTATTAGTCATACTTAATTTCTATGATATCTGCAAAACGTAGTTACATTTTAAATTTTGCAACCATGTCGGCTTGTCTGGTTGAAATGTCTTGAAATTTAACAAAGGCAGTCTCGTATTTCAGCCTAAACAGAAAGTGCTAAAGATCATATATTCTTGACGTTAAATCGGTCGCAAACCTGACCATATTTATACATTGATTTTCAACATTATATTGGTTTCATCCCCGTTTAATATGTTTTTCTAATGTTAGATTTATGACCTTCAAAATCGTTTTCTCAAAACCATTCCGCGATATTCAAAGCAAAAATGTTATTACACTTGTGCAACTCTAGGCCCTTGTCAATTACAGAGCCATTACATTAGTATCACTTAAATCTTAAAAGAACAAATTGTGTCTATATTGTCTGCACAGTATTATATGGAAGTTTTCAGCAAAGGTATTGTATCTTGCCTAGCAATAACAGACTAAATGCCAACGTCGAAATACATCATTGGTCACACAAAACACGTTTAAATTACTATGTTTTTTTGAATCGTGGTGCAATTTATTGCTGCAATTTCTCACCAGCCTTCCTTCTTTTAGAGATTCTTTGAAATTTACTATTATAGCACTTTGTCACCTTGCAATGCAATAACGTACAAAACCTGACCAATCCTTTGACATACTGATAATGTTTTATCCATTGTAGCAGGAACCAACATAAACTCGAACAGAAAGTGACTTATAACATATGCTTATTGTTTGAACGGACGTAAATCGGTTATTTTTGTATCCTCGTTACGACGATGTAGATAAATAAAGATCAAGTCTCGTTTTGTATTTACGACAAGGAACAAATCAAACAATACTAGACCAGGCAATATAGCTAATAGACGGAAACAAGTATGAGGTAAAATCTGGTATAAGTAAACACATACAAAGTATATTTGTATGACTTGATTAAAATTTATTGTAGTGATAAAAACAATAGTGAAGAGTATTTTAATCAATTCAAAATACTGGTTTGTTTGTTTAGTTCGGTTTGACAGCATTAGTAACTTAGCACAACAGTTGAGTGACATCTTTGTTTTTTAGTTTGTCTTTGCAGTGCAATAAAGACCGAAAGCGTATGTCAATGTGCGTGATATACATTTTAGCGTTCACCTGTCATACTACCTTAAAATAATCCAAGAAAGAATATTTTTGATTAGGCAGCAGCGCTCAATAGATGATAAGCTTGCTTTTACGTTTTAAACTGAAACTAAACTTTGGAAATTAAAAGGAAGGGTTAGAAGTTTTATCGGAACAATCAGTTAAAACAGAATTTGCCAAAAAAAAGGGCATGAGTAATACATCGTAACAAGTTGTGTTAGCAACATATTGCAATCAAATGTTTGCATGAGCAATGTGTTAAATGTAGCGTTTCAAACATTAAAAACTAC
This sequence comes from Phallusia mammillata, assembly GCA_003260075.1. NCBI lineage: Eukaryota > Metazoa > Chordata > Ascidiacea > Phlebobranchia > Ascidiidae > Phallusia > Phallusia mammillata. The sequence goes on along the minus strand of QLIY01003096.1, from coordinate 6,135 downwards.
AAATAACGTGACATCACATAAAATTATTGACGATGTTTTGCCACAGGAAATCCCCTAAATGTGTTTAAAATCCTTTAACAAACTATGATAAGGTTCTTGGAGATTCGAAAGGTTTTCAGTGCAGGTCTGACTGTCATAATGTCTTTGCTTTATGTGGCTAAATTAGCTGATAAAGTCAGTGCTTTAATTGTTACTAGATGCACTATTGAGCCCTTATATGTCGTGTGCATGCAAAAACGCAATCAATGTTTTGCTGACGTTGCCACACCACCACAACAACGCAACTATTACTATTCGCATTCTTTGTGTCAAAAAGGTAGTAAAAAACTCTTATTGTTCTCAATTGTACAAACGATTTCTGTGACGATGTAAGTAGTATCAGTGTACCGTCTTATATTCTTCATTTGAATTAAATATTTAATAATTTTGTCCAATTTAATCTATTTTGTGAAGGTGAATTTGGCAGTAATAAAAAACTGTTATGTTGAAACTTAAAAAATCTGTTTGACGAGGTATTTTTTAGTAATTCTGTGGCGTTTTCTGTGCGTTCATTGTAAATGAAAGCTTTGGAAAACAAGACAATAGCAGACTCGCAGACTGAAAACATCCGGATTTTTTCTCTCTGCCATCAACACGCACTGGGACAAGTATTATTGCAAAACTTATGGCTTCAACCTTCCTAAAGTATTTTGTGCAGTAATTTTGCAAGACGAAGCAAAAATGAAGAAAACAGCAGTTTGCCTGATGTTGATTATGACGTATTTTCTGCTAACACAAGGAAAGGCATTGCGAGAACCAGTAAGTATTTCTCAATCTTGTTGTCAAAGCAAACATAATGTTAATCGCATTTTGATTCTGAAACGAGAAAGTTACGATTTTATTAACAAAACATTATTTTTAAGAAAAGTGTAGGAAAAAAATCAACATTGTTGGTTTGGTTTCCGCTTCCTTAGATCATTTTTTATGACTGCGGCGTAAGGTAAATAACTGTTGTTACTTATTTAAATGTATATTATTTTCCCATGAAAATGCTTTCCATTTCTTACTATGGGCAAGTTTTCATAAGAGTTCTTGACAACAAAATTGTACCAAAATAAAATTGTAATGCTTAATTGCAGAGAGTTTTGAATGAATTTTCCATGCAAGATCCTAAACGGTAAGAACAGAAAAAAGTTGTTTTACATTTTCGATTTGGGTAAATTTGACTACAACTTGTTGGGTGGGACTCAAACGGCGTCATGTGTCGAGTTGATTGATATTTTGCAGATGCGTAAAAGTTTTTGTTTAATTGGATGATTTAATTGGTATTTTGAAGGTTTTACCTTGGATTGTTTGGGGAAAAATAACCACTATTTTTTGTCAATAAAAGCAAAACATGGAGTTCCTACACTCAAGATTACAAGTTTACGAAACTTAAATGGCATTGAAACCTTCTTACAAATATTTTTTTCTGTCTTTTACAAAATGTGGTTCAAGATGGTGTTTTGTAGACCAAACGACAACTGGGATAAGTCGCAGGAAGCAGCAGATTATCAAGATATATATGTTTGTTGTGCGTTGAGGAAGCGTTGTTGTGAAACATTCACATGGAAATAAATAAAATTGCCATTTTGGACCAACTAATTCGTATTGTATTTTATTTCGTATCGTATTTTATTTTGTTTACGTGCACTTGAACGCGACAAGCATAATAAGTTATGCCGATACAATGGCACGACAAATACAGGACACAGCTGCGAAAACCTAGCGGTTGAAAATACGCTAAAATGATACTAACAGGTGGAGGGCAACGGTAAAAAAAACGCAGCAGCTGTACCTGATAAAAAAGCGGGCCTGAGAGGTTGGAATCTCGTTGAAGAAACGAGAGGCGCTAACGGCAACGCGACTTGGTTTGACAACATGGGTGGATTCCAGCTGGGTGAATAATCAAAGGTACTGAAACAACGACAACCAAAAAAGAAACCTACCCAAATTGATTGGGCCATAAAAAACAGAAACAGCACAAATCAAGACAATACCGCGTAGTTAATAAATATTTAATATGAATTTTAAAGTCAAACACTGAATCAATTATTTCCCATGTTGTTGGTTCAAAAAGAAAAGGGCGCGCCGAAAAGAGCACAATTAGAAATTGCATTAACGTAATTTTTTTCAGGCCCAGTATATACCGAAAGATTACAAGCAGTTTACGGATCTAAAATATATAAGAATACAGTTGCAGTCGTCAGGAAAGTAGTTTTATTAACATTTTTTTCAAACCATAAACAGACGTGCAGTTTTATTTACAGATTATACACACGACATTATAATAGAAATGAAATAAAAGATGAAGAAATACAACAATTATGATACATATAGCCAGTTGTCATATGTACACATTTTACAGTCCTAATCGTCCTAATCGTCTTGCATTTAGCAAGATCGACGTTGATTCACATTTAAATTAAAATATCATAATCGTCGAACTCAAATCTTTCTGAGAATGTGCATAATCAACTGGAGTCGTTTCAGTTGAAAAATTTCTTTACAAATATCAAGATGATTTGTCCACAGCCAACAACGGAACAGATAACGTACAATTTGAGCGACTGTACTCGTTAAACACATTTTTTTAGAAAAATTTTACTGAGGAAAATAACAGGAGTTTCCTGTGTATTGTTACTTTCTGATTAGTTGAATGATGTTGGCGAAAGTCTTCTCGGTGATAAACATACTGGTATTCTCGATAACCCCCTTTCAGATGTAACAGATTGATATTATTAGAAAGGCAATTCATGAAAGCACGAACAGGGAGGTACACCGTTTGATGCTCAGAGAATTCCTTCCTGGGCCAACGTTCACTTAGACAGTGATGTCATTTGTTTACCACAGACAAAATTATACAAATACTTAATGTCCGAGTTACAAGTTTCAAAAAATGACAAATCGGTATTAGAATGTTGCTGCAAGTAAAGTTTTTTTCTGATTGCAAAAATAGGTCTTAGGTTAATCCGATGCAAACTGTGCATTTCTATCGATTTTTCAACGTAATATTAGTTATGCAGCGTAATATTAGACGTGTTTCAAGTTGCATTAAATAATTAAGCTGCTGTTATTGATAGAGATGAGTTAAGTTGAGTTCGGTTTATTTCGCTGGGTGAAAAACAGCATAGCAGCACAATCGCACTGCAACCATCACAAGCCGGAAATACCTGCGCAATGTCAAAACCTGGGGGGGGGGTCAACGTAATATTAGTTATGCAGCGCAATATTAGACGTGTTTCAAGGTGCATTAAATAAAGTGGGCTGCTGTTATTGATAGAGATGAGTTGAGTTCGGTTATTTCGCTGGGTGAAAAACAGCATAGCAGCACAATTGCACTGCAACCATCACAAGCCGGAAATACCTGCGCAATGTCAAAACCTTAAGGAGCGCAAAAACGGACACAATTGGTGGATAATGGGTAAACGCGTTGCAGTTACATCGTATTATAAGGCGTAATGTGACTAGAGCTCACAAGAAATTGAGTGTGGAGCGCCGTGAGTATAACACGAATGGGGGCGGGGGATGGAGGTGCCACAAAAAAAAACACAGAAAGAAACGCCGCAGGATAGTTTCAAGTGCGGGAAAGAAGAACACTTTGCAAAAGTCTACATTTCTCACTTTAAACTAATAGCCAGATGTTATTATTGATCAAAGCGTTTTTTATGTAGCAATGTACTGAATCACGAACTGGGAATTACCTCGCTGAGTGCACACAAATTTCCTAAGTTCCTAACACAAAAGTTCGGTTAACGTTCGCAGTAATGTCATTCGTTTACCACAGAAAAAAATGACTAAAAGAAAATACAAACTGGTATGGCAATGGTGCAAATATATATTCGCGGGGGGGGGGGGAAAATGAATGACTGAAAGAAAATACAAACTGGTATGGCAATGGTGCAAATATATAGTCGCGTCATAAGCAAAGTACAATTAGTTCGAAAACAGGAACTAAAATGACCCCTTAATCTTTGGTTTCTATCGTATCTTTAGAAAATCTTTCACGCTGTCTAATATTTTGTGTCATGAATACGGTGTAGCTGCATTTCGTTTAATCATGATCCAACAAAACTAAAAATTTCATTTACAAGCAAAGCGCAAAGTGACCACTCTCTGGAAAGCACTAAGAACTTGTTGTGAGGGTATAGAGTGTTTGTTTGTTACTAACTATGTATTAAATTGTATGCTGTTATTCAGTGTTTTGATATCTTGCAAGATTTTAGTAAACCATTCCCAAAACAAAATTGTTTGACAACATTCACTGGTCATGCAAAACAGTTATTTCATACTGATGTGAGGGGGGGGGGAAAAAACTAAAAATTTCATTTACAAGCAAAGCGCAAAGAGACCACTCTCTGTAAAGCACCAAGAACATGTTGTGGGGGTATGTTTGTTTGTTACCAACAATGTATTAAATTGTATGCTGTTATTCAGTGTTTTGATATGTGTTGATATTGACCTATATTTTAACATTACAATGGTAAATTGTTACACAGACGTATATTTCTTCAAGCTGTATAAGAAAGTTGATTTTTGCAACTGTTTCACACAAAGATAATTTGAACTATCTGATTGGTTATTTACAGATTTAAATGACTGGGATAAAACTTATAACAATAAATCAAACATCATTTGCCTGCAATAAAATGTACAATGCGTTTTGTGTCCTGGCACAAATTCCACATCACTTGTTACTAGCGTCGTTGATGTAGTTGCCATTGAATCAGTCAGAACAACAGCAACGATTAAGAAATTATACATGATGTAGTGATTTAACATCAACACAAACCAATTGATAGCCGATTAGCAAACACATTAGAAATCGTCCCAATAGTGGGGGGGGGGGGACAAAATTTAAATAACGGATTCGCCACTAACGTGTTGACATTGACCTATATTTTAACATTACAATAGTAAATTGTTACACAGACGTATACTTCTTGAAGCTGTATACGAAAGTTGATTTTTGCAACTGTTTTACACGAAGATAATTTGAACTATCTGATTGGTTATTTACAGATTTAAATGACAGAGATAAAACTTATAACAATAAATCAAACATCATTTGCCAGCAACAAAATGTACAATGCGTTTTGTGTCCTGGCACAAATTCCACATCACTTGTTACTAGCGTGACTGATGTAGTTGCCATTGAATTAGTCAGAACAACAGTAACGATTAAGCAATTATGCATGATGTAGTGATTTAACATCAACACAAATCAATTGATAGCCGATTAGCAAACACATTAGAAATCGTCCCAATAGTGGGTTTTGTAGCAACAACAAATCACAAATCAACAATGTTTATAGAGGCAATATCGATAAAGAACAGAATCAAGCATCAGTAATGAACGCGAGTTAAACTTCGTAAGGTCAGAGATAAGTGAGCACAAACGAAAGTAATTGTATGACTTGGATTTATATTTGCAGATTGGACAAATTATTAAAGCGATCCTTTCGACAGTACATCGAATCAAATCCTATTTAACGATAAAATATCATAATTGTCGAATCCAAATCTTTCTGTGAATGAGCATAATCAACTGGAGTCGTTTTGTTCAACGTGGTACCTGGTAATCCGTTCCAATCTGCAATGATTAAAAAAATATTGCAAACAAATAAATAATATGGAGAACAATCTGATAGTATACTTGTAAAATCATTGCAGTCATCCAAGTAGGAAGACTTTGGATTGTTCATTCCACCAATACAAACAAATTCACTTCGCCAATCGTTGACTCTAAAAATATGATTTTAAATATGCAATGACAAAACCTACTGAACTCAAAAAGCATTTTATTGTCTCTATTTATAGTTAACAAACTAATGTACTGCCAACTTTTATGAGAAAAACAGCAGTTAGGAAAATGTTACTAACGGTATTTGGATTTTCGATTGATTGATTGCCACTAGACTTACTTAACAGCAGGACACATTGCGTAGACGCTCCGGGGGGGGGGAAACAGAATCAAGCATATATATATATATATCGCCCATGTGGCCTGATCAGGCCTGATCATTAAAATCGATGTAAATTGAGTGCTAAATCACAAAAAAAGCAATAAAACAGTATAACAATAAAACAAAAGATTGTCGTTATAAATTGTAAAAG